>OU342652.1:21702490-21944949 GCA_910589605.1 Chrysoteuchia culmella
AAAGGTGGCATCTATCAGTTGATATTCTTGTGATTAAATTAGTTTTTAGTCATAAACCGAGTGTTTCCATCATCCTCCCATTAAAATCACATACAGTCCACTTAGCTCTCCAACATTTTGGTCCTTCGAGCCGGATCATCCCTCTCCTGCTGGCGCTGCCGTTGGATTTGGTCGCGACGTTCCCATTCTTTATTGATGCGAGCTTCCTTTTCACGTTCACGCCTCTCGCGTCGTTCCTCGGCTTCTCGCATCTCCATCTGCCGCTGCTCCCGCTGCTCCCGGATCGCGGCTTGCTGTTTTTCAAAGAGCTCACGTCTAAAGATGCGGTCTCTCTCTTTTTCTTCAAGACGCCTCTTCTCTTCCTCTGCACGTTCCTTCTTTCGCTCTGCGTCGCGACGATCACGATCATCTCGATCACGTTTTTCTCTGGCAAGCGCATCCGCACGCTGCCTTTCACGGGAAAACTGATTGGTCATATGGTGTCTTTCCCTCTGATGATAATCACGCGAACGCGACGGATCGTTACCCATGATGACGATTGTTATTATTATTTAATTAAAACTTAAACGCACCCTAATCTAACGACGGTCTGCTAGGACCGACCATTAAATTGTTTTCGTCTGTAGTCGTAAACAAAGTTTGGAACAATTGAGCATCCTCTATATAGGTTATCATCACCCTGATAGCTTTCGTCGCGTCCAATTGCGAGTGGTACCTCTCACGCAAAGCCGCATCGATCTTTCCATGCAGCAGAACATTTTTTAGTGGTTGCAGACTGTCGCACAGCGACACGCGATATTCCTCAACATGCTCCCTGTTGACGAGGTCCGTCCTGCCCCACTTAGTCAAGGTTTTCAAAACGTCCGGCACGATGTAAACTCGTCCACTCAAACACACCAGGAATTTTGAACAGAAGTACGGATGTTCATAGTTATCCAGCAACTTGCTCTCAAGGTTAAACCAATCGGCTAAAGCTGCAGTCGCGTCGTAAGTCTGAGCGTATTTTTCTACAAAAAGTAGACTGTCATCACCAGCGAATAGACCAAGAGTAACATCGTCAAAGTTGTAGCATGCGGCAGTAACAGCCAACAAACAGACAGTGTTTCCCAAGAACGTCACGGCGTCTCCAGACTTGCGTTGAAACTCCGTTCCCATCGTAACTCCATTACTCTTATCCTTTAGTTTGGACCTACGGTGGGATTTATACCACAAGTCAAGAAGATCGCTTGGTACTCCGAGTCTTTCATAGAGCATAATCTCGAACCGCAAGAGTGTCTCATGTTGGGACTTATCGTATTTGGAAAAGTCATTTTCCACTCTGTTCGTAGTATCCCATAAGTCAGCGACGTTATACTGCTCGTTGATCCTTTCCTCAAATTCCTCGCTCGACATACCGGTCATGATCATGATGTTCGGTTTGAGCACAGAAAGTAATCTGTCTCTCGCGATCGCGAAAATCGGGCAGACATACGCGTTCACGTCCTTGGAGTGGTATGCAATTGTCTGACCGCCGGGGATCTTAAATGCCGCGCTCGGTTCGAGAGGTGGCTTCAATTTGTCTTTAACCATGAACGAGTAAGCGTCATACTTGCGATCCTCTACCAAAATATCGGACTGAATCATTTTTTTTGTTCCGGGCGGTTGCTTGTCCAACCATTGCTGCAACAAGACCGCGTTCGGATCAATGGTGTCGAATGCCGTGTCTATGTCGAAATCGTCCCGAAGGCAAGATTTGATAAAGTTCTTGTAAAGATATGTCGCGGCCACTTTAGGATCTAACTCCTCATTACGCAACACCGGAGCGTTAGCATTGCGTTTGGAAAGACATCTTGTGTTTTTGTATCAGTTGATATTCTTGTGATTAAATTAGTGTTTAGTCATAAACTGAGTGTTTCCATCATCCTCCCATTAAAATCACATACAGTCCACTTAGCTCTCCAACATTTTGACAAAAACACAAGGCAAGGAGACAGGTTTCGACCTCGAATGTAAAAGTCTACGTAACTTACGTCGACTTCCTTCGTCATACCACTGAACATTTTACACACATTATTAACATTACGAAGAACAAGAACAACGGAGAATCGGAACATATTAACCGAGACAGAATTAAAAGAAGCCTCATTGAAGACTTTTCAGAAATTGAACTTGATGAGTTTGAGTACTATGAAGGAGTATCAGAATAAATGTATCAATAGTGGATATACTAAAGATTTATGTATTTTGAAACTAAAATGGGATGATAATGTACCTGGAACATCCTTCCCAAGTCAAGATAGTGTAACTTCTAAAGCATCATATTTTTTGGATTCCCTTCGTTTCGATGTCAATGGCCGCGAAGAATTAACTACTAGTAAAAAATATAATGATTGTCGGTATAAAGAGAGGAAGATACAAAGACCTGTTCCTACGCAGTGTTATGGAGTAAATCTAGAAGAAAACTGGGAAAGTACTAAATGGTGGTTATACGAAGTTCGTGGAGATTTAATGTATACTTTCGATAATGTTTTATGGGATGTTTCAACTCCAGATAGAAAAGAAAATCAATTTTGGTATTTAATATTATACCTAAAAACATTGGTCACATTAATTGAGAACCCTGTGGACATTGTCAACATCGTTAGTTATCGCTTAGTTGATAACATTAACGACCTATTAAAGCGTGTACGTGACTTGGAACAAAAACTTCCGCTATTATCTACAACCAATGGTGGCGGTTCAACAATCGTTAACGATAAGATATCTATAAGTGGAATAATAACTAACTATACTGTTGTAGATAATAATGTTTCTAGTAGTGTAAGTAGCATAGGTAATTTTCAAATAAAACCATAATTATTTAAGAGTCTTTTATTATTTCTTTTTCCCAATCTTCTAAACATGACATATCGAAACATTTATACATAATAAACAAATAAAAAATAGCCAAAGGATGAGGCTTTTTTTTGAGTTCCTTAAGGAAAGGAGCTCTATACCAAATCTCACGAAAGATTCTTGTTTTGAAAGCCTCATTCTTCGGGAAACAATCAGTATTACTTAATACTATAATTGGAGTACGTAACATACAAGCATCCGATTGATACTTTACTTTAACATTACATGTATCTCCTCCAAAAATAAGTTTCAGAGTCTCTTCAGAACCTGGCTCAAAATTAGGTTCATTCCATTGACTAATCCTCCTCTGTACACATTCTTGAAGAGGAAAATTGCAATACTTATTAAAGTTACCCATACACCCAAAATTTATAAATGCATGACAAACACAATCAAAAAAGAAATTTTTACCACTGTTTGGTTCACCAACAACTAACATACAATTACGCTTAGGTATGCTACGGTTACATATGCGATATAAATTCTGAACAAAATTAAGTCTTACATATTCTTCAGGATACTGATGTTTTAACAAAGCATTTAACACACGAACACTATCAGCTATACCATAATAGTATGAACTCAAATTATTCCAAGGACCAACATATATTAATCGTTCCATTGGTATATTACGAGTCCTTAAAAAGATGCTTTTAACATCCAAATCACAAATCTGCTGCCGAATATTATGAAACGAATTTTAAATTAAGTCATGAGACTTAGAATAATATTTATAAGGACCTGTACACCAATGACCCGTATAAAATATATTAGTCGGAGGACAAATCACAAAAGATTCTAAGTACGTTTGTAAACGGCACTTTTTATCTCGCACTTTTTCGTTTCTTTTATCTGTTTGAATACCTCCTTGGTCAACTTCTGCAGCAGTGTTGAAACACGCGAGCCTTCGGAATACTCCAGGAACAAACTCCTCATCTCTGCGTATTTCCACCATTCCTGACGCTCTTTCCTCAAGCAATCTGCGAAGGGATACACTTCCAGCTTTATTACCTTCGTACCACGTTCTCCCCGCGATTTCAATGTAACAACACTGTCTAGGTGTTTCAAAGACATATGCTGTGAGATTGACCCAGTGTTCCGGAGTAAACATTGCGCTTGGACAGCTGCGTCGAGCATATCGTTTAAGTTGTCGCAATTTTCTGGGTCGCTCTCCGATTCCTCTGATGTCATCACCTTCTGCTTTTTGCTCTTCGACGGGAGAATGATAGGTTCCTCGTCTGTTTCTTCGTCGCTGCTCGAGTGCTTCCGTTGACGCTTCGCCGAGACCGACATCGATTTTTTCACATTCGTTTTCGACTTCAAGATCGAGGGATTGGTCGATGAGTGACCAGACTTGCTGCGACTGAACGTCACATTCTTCTTCGGTTGTGTATTCCTGGATATATCGCATAAATCGGCATCTACACGATCCTCCGCTGTACGTACAGTCGTGGATGACATGGAAGTGGTCGTTATGTTCCGTAATGAAGACTGCTCCTCTTCCTCTTCGCTGCTGTCCTGTTGCTTCTCCGCACTCCAGTCGAGGTAGACTTGCCCGTAGATTTTGAATAACAGATCTTCGAAATCTTTCTCCCAAACCATCGTGTGGCAATTCGAATACATCGTGGACAATCCGGGACCTAAGGCCCAGGACTCGAAAGCATCCCACGATATCTTTTTTAAATTGTGCCCTTGCTTGCTGGTATCTAAGATGAACTGCTTCATTACTTGATTTAGAGGACGAACTAGTTTGCCGAGACCCGCATTCTGTGTTTGAAGGGCGTGTTTCTTGATGGCTGTTATGAAGCGTGGCATTATTAGCATCGTGCTCTCGATGTCCCAATAGTTTTTGAGCCATATGAAAAAGCTTAAGGTTTGCATTGCCCTTTTTTGTTTTTGAACATTTGCTTTTCCTATGCCCTTCCCTTTCAATGGCTTCTTCTTCGGCGCTGCTGTCGCTGCTGCTGGTCTTTCCAAGATCGCTTGAGTATTCTCCATGGTGTCCACGTCTTTCATAGGCTTCTCCATTGGCTCCTCGTCGTGGTGCTCTTGCGAAGAATCTTCTGATTGTTGACTGTTCGGCATTATTTGGTTCTCCTCGTCGCTTATGTATCTTACTGGCGAGTCCATTATGTTGGCGCTTGAGAGTAGAAACTAACTGTGATATTGTATAATCCAGTTTGACGGCTGAAGAGCGAATGACTTACTTTCAAACGTACAGCTCTTATATACCCCACAAAGCGATAAGCTCATTAGATTTTGCGGCTTAAACTATTAGATAAGTTCTCCGATTTTCCTTTTCTGAGGCTCCCTTGGCTCGCCGCCGCCGCCGCGCTTATCACCAAATGTTGCTTATGAACATAATCATAGCCATGTGCTTCGCACGGCTGATTGTTCAAGCAACATTTGGTGAGTTAGCACTCCGCAAGAGTTACAAAATATTTGAAGGTGAGTCGTAGTAGGCTTCATGTAGTTATAGACGAAGTTATGGACAAGTGAGCATACATCATCACTCCCTTTTTTACCTTCCGTTTCTGGATAGAGATAGATATAGATACATGCACATTGAAAGCATACAGTTTATAGTAAGTATCGTTTGTTTGAATGTTAGGTAGAAAAAGATTTTTACCATAGTCAAAACATATTGCCTCCATTGTGCTGCTCTTGCTTCTCTACTTTGCAACCTAGCCATCCGTTTATTTGCCTGCTTGTAGCTTATGTAACTTGTTTTAATTAAACAGATTCATACTATGCCGATCCAATGTGGATCTGGCAAGAGTATCAATGCATGTATTCTTCTCAGCCTCCAATGCTTTTGTTTTTACAATAAATTCGTCACAAATGCTACATGTATCTGTACTGGGATAACCAAAAGCAATAATAAAATCATTGCAAAAAATATTTCTATAAGTCTCATAAGATACCGTTATACTTGTCTACCGATATACTATTGTCTTGAAGGAACATTTTATGCATTTTTTTACATTTAAGTCTTCTGGCAAATATGTGTTGCTTGAATCATGTAGACTATAATGACTGGAACGACCTACAACAGACCATATAAAATTTGTATGGTATCATAATAAAATTAACTTATAAAAAAAATATTATGACGATAACAACAAATGGTTTATAAAAAGATCTAAAATACCTTTAAATGAATTAATATGCCAAAAAAATACAATGATCTTAGTAGTAGACATTTAAGAGTTGATCATTTTCAAAAATATTTTCCATTCGATTGGTTACCATATTATCTTTCTCCTCAAGAGTTTACTTGTTTACCGTTTGATGCACGTATAGTGTCTGTAAAAGCATCTATAACCCCTATCGGTACTCGTACTGCTTTTGATCACGGAACCACACTATCAGGTACAGCAACTACAGAATATGTACCTATTGTAAAATCTTGTGTGGGTTTAAATAAACAAGTCTATATTGAAAATAGAAGTGTATCTTTAAAATCCACCGAGCCTATGATCGTTGAAGGTTTTAAAGAAAAAACCTTACAAGATCATTTTTCTGCTATGTATGATATGATAGGCGCTATTGAGGTACCACGTCATTTAAATTGGTATGCTAATATTTTATATAACATTGATTCTAATAGTGGATTTGATGGTATAGATCTTCAGACTCAATATCGTTTAGATAAAGTCTTTACTACACATATTATTAACCACAAACTGGGTCAACCTATAATTGATTATGAATATCAACCTAAAAATGGTTTTTGTAAACCAACAAAACGTAATTTTCTTATTAATTATAGCATCGCAGATGGCTTTCCAGAAGATATAACTTCTGGCGAATTTCCATGGAAAAAGGTTCTCCCTAATATCGTAAAGATACAATCAGATCCTAATAAAAAGGGTATAATTGGTTTAGCCAAGACTTTAGGTGTTTCTAAAAAAGATTTCTTGAACCGCATTAATCACAATTATTATCAGTCAATTGAAGGTTTACCTTATGTTGATTTGCATTCAGGCTCAGTCGGTGGATATACTCCGCAACCGCAAGTACATATCGGTTTAATTGCAACACCGGCACTTAATCCGGCTACAGAAGTAAACAATTTTTTAAACTCTTCTTTATATACTGTTACTAAAACTGAGTGTATCGTATCTTTCGATTTGGATTCTATGTGTGTCAGTGGTGACGCTTACTGTTGGCCAAGAGATACTAAATTTTTCACAAAACAAGATGCAGGATTCCATGGTTATGGTTATACTAATTTTGGTGAGTTGGCAACTACAAGTGGACGCCTGGAACACCACGTACCTACAACGCAAAAGCCATCGTCTAGGAAAGGTCGCATTACGAAGAACAAGAACAACGGAGAATCGGAACATATTAACCGAGACAGAATTAAAAGAAGCCTCATTGAAGACTTTTCAGAAATTGAACTTGATGAGTTTGAGTACTATGAAGGAGTATCAGAATAAATGTATCAATAGTGGATATACTAAAGATTTATGTATTTTGAAACTAAAATGGGATGATAATGTACCTGGAACATCCTTCCCAAGTCAAGATAGTGTAACTTCTAAAGCATCATATTTTTTGGATTCCCTTCGTTTCGATGTCAATGGCCGCGAAGAATTAACTACTAGTAAAAAATATAATGATTGTCGGTATAAAGAGAGGAAGATACAAAGACCTGTTCCTACGCAGTGTTATGGAGTAAATCTAGAAGAAAACTGGGAAAGTACTAAATGGTGGTTATACGAAGTTCGTGGAGATTTAATGTATACTTTCGATAATGTTTTATGGGATGTTTCAACTCCAGATAGAAAAGAAAATCAATTTTGGTATTTAATATTATACCTAAAAACATTGGTCACATTAATTGAGAACCCTGTGGACATTGTCAACATCGTTAGTTATCGCTTAGTTGATAACATTAACGACCTATTAAAGCGTGTACGTGACTTGGAACAAAAACTTCCGCTATTATCTACAACCAATGGTGGCGGTTCAACAATCGTTAACGATAAGATATCTATAAGTGGAATAATAACTAACTATACTGTTGTAGATAATAATGTTTCTAGTAGTGTAAGTAGCATAGGTAATTTTCAAATAAAACCATAATTATTTAAGAGTCTTTTATTATTTCTTTTTCCCAATCTTCTAAACATGACATATCGAAACATTTATACATAATAAACAAATAAAAAATAGCCAAAGGATGAGGCTTTTTTTTGAGTTCCTTAAGGAAAGGAGCTCTATACCAAATCTCACGAAAGATTCTTGTTTTGAAAGCCTCATTCTTCGGGAAACAATCAGTATTACTTAATACTATAATTGGAGTACGTAACATACAAGCATCCGATTGATACTTTACTTTAACATTACATGTATCTCCTCCAAAAATAAGTTTCAGAGTCTCTTCAGAACCTGGCTCAAAATTAGGTTCATTCCATTGAATAATCCTCCTCTGTACACATTCTTGAAGAGGAAAATTGCAATACTTATTAAAGTTACCCATACACCCAAAATTTATAAATGCATGACAAACACAATCAAAAAAGAAATTTTTACCACTGTTTGGTTCACCAACAACTAACATACAATTACGCTTAGGTATGCTACGGTTACATATGCGATATAAATTCTGAACAAAATTAAGTCTTACATATTCTTCAGGATACTGATGTTTTAACAAAGCATTTAACACACGAACACTATCAGCTATACCATAATAGTATGAACTCAAATTATTCCAAGGACCAACATATATTAATCGTTCCATTGGTATATTACGAGTCCTTAAAAAGATGCTTTTAACATCCAAATCACAAATCTGCTGCCGAATATTATGAAACGAATTTTAAATTAAGTCATGAGACTTAGAATAATATTTATAAGGACCTGTACACCAATGACCCGTATAAAATATATTAGTCGGAGGACAAATCACAAAAGATTCTAAGTACGTTTGTAAACGGCACTTTTTATCTCGCACTTTTTCGTTTCTTTTATCTGTTTGAATACCTCCTTGGTCAACTTCTGCAGCAGTGTTGAAACACGCGAGCCTTCGGAATACTCCAGGAACAAACTCCTCATCTCTGCGTATTTCCACCATTCCTGACGCTCTTTCCTCAAGCAATCTGCGAAGGGATACACTTCCAGCTTTATTACCTTCGTACCACGTTCTCCCCGCGATTTCAATGTAACAACACTGTCTAGGTGTTTCAAAGACATATGCTGTGAGATTGACCCAGTGTTCCGGAGTAAACATTGCGCTTGGACAGCTGCGTCGAGCATATCGTTTAAGTTGTCGCAATTTTCTGGGTCGCTCTCCGATTCCTCTGATGTCATCACCTTCTGCTTTTTGCTCTTCGACGGGAGAATGATAGGTTCCTCGTCTGTTTCTTCGTCGCTGCTCGAGTGCTTCCGTTGACGCTTCGCCGAGACCGACATCGATTTTTTCACATTCGTTTTCGACTTCAAGATCGAGGGATTGGTCGATGAGTGACCAGACTTGCTGCGACTGAACGTCACATTCTTCTTCGGTTGTGTATTCCTGGATATATCGCATAAATCGGCATCTACACGATCCTCCGCTGTACGTACAGTCGTGGATGACATGGAAGTGGTCGTTATGTTCCGTAATGAAGACTGCTCCTCTTCCTCTTCGCTGCTGTCCTGTTGCTTCTCCGCACTCCAGTCGAGGTAGACTTGCCCGTAGATTTTGAATAACAGATCTTCGAAATCTTTCTCCCAAACCATCGTGTGGCAATTCGAATACATCGTGGACAATCCGGGACCTAAGGCCCAGGACTCGAAAGCATCCCACGATATCTTTTTTAAATTGTGCCCTTGCTTGCTGGTATCTAAGATGAACTGCTTCATTACTTGATTTAGAGGACGAACTAGTTTGCCGAGACCCGCATTCTGTGTTTGAAGGGCGTGTTTCTTGATGGCTGTTATGAAGCGTGGCATTATTAGCATCGTGCTCTCGATGTCCCAATAGTTTTTGAGCCATATGAAAAAGCTTAAGGTTTGCATTGCCCTTTTTTGTTTTTGAACATTTGCTTTTCCTATGCCCTTCCCTTTCAATGGCTTCTTCTTCGGCGCTGCTGTCGCTGCTGCTGGTCTTTCCAAGATCGCTTGAGTATTCTCCATGGTGTCCACGTCTTTCATAGGCTTCTCCATTGGCTCCTCGTCGTGGTGCTCTTGCGAAGAATCTTCTGATTGTTGACTGTTCGGCATTATTTGGTTCTCCTCGTCGCTTATGTATCTTACTGGCGAGTCCATTATGTTGGCGCTTGAGAGTAGAAACTAACTGTGATATTGTATAATCCAGTTTGACGGCTGAAGAGCGAATGACTTACTTTCAAACGTACAGCTCTTATATACCCCACAAAGCGATAAGCTCATTAGATTTTGCGGCTTAAACTATTAGATAAGTTCTCCGATTTTCCTTTTCTGAGGCTCCCTTGGCTCGCCGCCGCCGCCGCGCTTATCACCAAATGTTGCTTATGAACATAATCATAGCCATGTGCTTCGCACGGCTGATTGTTCAAGCAACATTTGGTGAGTTAGCACTCCGCAAGAGTTACAAAATATTTGAAGGTGAGTCGTAGTAGGCTTCATGTAGTTATAGACGAAGTTATGGACAAGTGAGCATACATCATCACTCCCTTTTTTACCTTCCGTTTCTGGATAGAGATAGATATAGATACATGCACATTGAAAGCATACAGTTTATAGTAAGTATCGTTTGTTTGAATGTTAGGTACGAAAAAGATTTTTACCATAGTCAAAACATATTGCCTCCATTGTGCTGCTCTTGCTTCTCTACTTTGCAACCTAGCCATCCGTTTATTTGCCTGCTTGTAGCTTATGTAACTTGTTTTAATTAAACAGATTCATACTATGCCGATCCAATGTGGATCTGGCAAGAGTATCAATGCATGTATTCTTCTCAGCCTCCAATGCTTTTGTTTTTACAATAAATTCGTCACAAATGCTACATGTATCTGTACTGGGATAACCAAAAGCAATAATAAAATCATTGCAAAAAATATTTCTATAAGTCTCATAAGATACCGTTATACTTGTCTACCGATATACTATTGTCTTGAAGGAACATTTTATGCATTTTTTTTACATTTAAGTCTTCTGGCAAATATGTGTTGCTTGAATCATGTAGACTATAATGACTGGAACGACCTACAACAGACCATATAAAATTTGTATGGTATCATAATAAAATTAACTTATAAAAAAAATATTATGACGATAACAACAAATGGTTTATAAAAAGATCTAAAATACCTTTAAATGAATTAATATGCCAAAAAAATACAATGATCTTAGTAGTAGACATTTAAGAGTTGATCATTTTCAAAAATATTATTTTTAAAATGATTTTTTTTCAAATCTCTGGGCTTGAACCTGCCTGCTGCCTGAGGTATTTTTTTTATATTTTGATAATAATTTGTTGTAATAACCTAAAAACCACACTTGCTCGTTATTTTGTTTTAGGTCATGGATATACCTATTGGATTGACTGTTCTTCCAAATAAAAGCATCATGGGTGGCACCTCCATATTTGGCATTAACATTTAGAATTCTGCATTCACTGTCAGAAGAAAGAATGTAAAACTATTACCTAATTGTTAGGTTACAGGTAGGATGATAACATTATTAGTAGAAACAGCAGTATCTCACCATTTGCACATTCAGTGAGTAGAAATGCTTTCTGCAGTAAAATAAATGTTCTATGTCTCTTTTTGGAGTAAATATAGAAATAAAGTGGATCCCATCAATGCATCCTATTACTCCAGGAATGCTAAATGTTGTATAAAATCTGTAAAAAAAGGACTGTTAGTCACTGACGTCCGTAATATAGCTCATATTAGTATTTTTTCTGGTATTTTTCTATCACATTTGCGGTGTTCTCCTTTTTATATTCTGTCCACTAAAGTTTTTGTTGGCCTACATAGATAATACATAACCTATTATTACTTACTTGTTTTTTACAATATTTCGCTGCTCTCGTGTTGCGGGAAATTTTATAAAAGTATTTAATATAAGAGGGGTAACAAGGGCATCAGTAACCTGCCTCACATATTTACTGACTGTAGTTTGCCCTAAATATTTGGCCATTCCTACTATTCTTTGGTAAGAGCACACAGCACCTACAAATGAAAACATCGCCTTAGCAGCTACACATACATTTTTAAACATTTGAGAATACTTCCTGACATATCCAATAAAATTTGGGTCACAGGAAGTATGCTTTGACGCATAGAGGTCATATAGTTTCCTTCTGCTTGTGTAAATTCCCGGCGTGGCCCAATCACTAAACTTTACTTTATCCGAATTACAATTGATCACTTTTTGCTTAAATGTTTTACTAAATTCGTCTTCAACCACATGAAATAAATCATTATAAAGATAATTAGATTCCATAATAGGAACTGGTAAAGACTCAATTTTATTAATTACATTGTTTCTAAATTCATCTATGCCCTTTTTAGTTATTGGCCTGCACACAATTTTCCGCTTAGGACAGACATGATGGTGCTCTATAGAGGCTTGTTGTCCACTATGGTCCGATTTAATAACATTTATTATAGATTTCTCAGTGACTACACAGTTTGAAAAAATGTTGTCTAAACAGGTGGCAGATGTGGGTGTTATTCGAGTAGGCTCATTAAAGGTATGAGATAAATTAAATGATGTGAATAAATTTAATAATCTACTTGCGAGCTTCGACAACTTTGAGTCTAAAATGTCAACATTAAAATCCCCACATATGACAACCTTTTTATTACTTTTACTAGTTATTCTTAAAACTTCCTCCATAGTGGACTCAAACTCTGGGTAATTACTCTGTGGGGGTCTATAAACACATATTACAATAATTTGGTCTAGTTCCACACAAGACAATTCAATTATTCGTTCAATTGAGAGGGATATTATATCTTTGCGCTCTTTGTACTGAAAATTATTATGTAAAATTATAAGAGACCCTCCTCTAATAGCAGATTGCCTACTAAATGAACTTACAATCCTATAATTATCCAGATTTAAAAATAATTCGTGACATTTTAACCAATGCTCAGTGATACACAACACATCAACATTTTCACAGTTTAAAAATAAACTTACTTCTAGGTCTTTGTCAGAAAAGCCTTGTATATTTTGATGAACAATTTTTAAACATTTTGGCTTTCCTCTTGTCAACACTGGGCTAGAGGACACCTCTGTTGTCTCTAATAGTAATTTAAATTAACCAAGTCAGTGTTGGGATTCAATAGAATCAAATTACTTGGAACAGATTCCAAAGTTATATTACAAATGTCAGAATTTAACTGCTCAATAAAAGCAGAGGTTTTAATAGCCAGATTATTGGCTAAATGTTTAAAATAAAAAGATAGCGTGAGAGCTATTTGTCTCTTATAATAGTGAGGCAGATAGTAATTATCTTTTGTCAAGTTAAAATTATTTAACAAAGGATTTATGTCAATTATATGTAGCTTTTCAGGGTTATGAAAGGCTACTGTGCTTAATGTTAAGTTTAAGTTGTATCTTAACTTATTTTCCAGCTCTGTGAAACTTTGACTGTAGGGAAATGTAAACATTACAACTTTCCTAACATTTAAGGAGCATAGAGAGTTAACATAAGATATCAACTTTTGTTTATTGACATTGTCCCTATTCCCCATCAAAATTATGATATTTGTGTTGTCACTATAAGATTTCTTAACAATTGTTTTCATTATATCATTTATACTTGAGCCAGGCATACAATAGTTAACAATATTTTCCTTAGAATTTTTCTGGATTAAATGGCCTAAGTTCTTCCCAATGTCGTCACAAAACATAATTGTATTAGTATCACAAGTTTTAGCAGGGGACATACTTTTATCGTATAGTAATAAACTATCAGAAACAGAGTTGGTTAGTAAATCACCCACCTGATCAAATTGGCCTGACGACTCATTTTGACCTAAACAAGTGTTGGCAATCATACAACTACAGCTGCGTTTCTTACCTAGTGACTCAAACCGATCTGTATTAAAATTACAAAAGTCTATCATGTCATTTGCAGCCATTTTTTGATAATTTAGCTGCTTGCGAGAGAGCTCACTCAAGTTAGTATACATTTCCCTCAGTGAAAGCTCCAAATTGTCAATTTTGTTACCTAATTGAATATCTAACAATTCACTATTTTTATTGTTATTACATGATTCTGTTTTAATCACATTTAATTTTTCTAACAATTGCCTACGTTCTTTCCTTAAGTCATTATATTGCTTATAATAATTTTGTCTTTTAACCAATTTTTTTGTTTTCTTAATATATCTATTAATCTTAATGTATTTTTTTAATTTCTTCCCGCTACTGAATTGACAATTATTGTTATTGTATGAACATGGTCTATTAACACACTTGACACATTCTAAAGGTGAATCTGTTCGTCACCTGTTGCAAAATTACATTGAGATAACTCATTGAACAGGCTTTGAGAGTGCTTTTCTTCTATAAAACTTTTATTTTCTTTCTCTAAATCAAGTGCTTTCTTTTGAGAAAGAGACAATCTAATTTCAAGGTCAGTAATGCGCCTCAATGCCTGTTCATGAGTGTCAGAACAATCCCTAAATGACTGAATGAAGTCTTCCATTCGGTTACACTTGTCTACAACTTCAGAGTATTTATGATGAATCTCAGCGAGTTCACTCTTAAGTTCAGAGTTCCGAGTAATCGTCTTGAGGATTTCATTCTCGCTGTCCTCTCTTTCCTGCAGTAAAGTGTCATTTAGTTCCTTTGCTGCCTTCAGATCTTCCAGGGCATTCTTGAGCTTAAGCTCGATATCCTTTGCAGATGTTCTCCGGGTCATCATAATTGTTTATGAAGTTATTAGTTTAGAAGTTATACGATTTGGAATTCAATGCTAAAATAATACAAAAAATGAGATTACTATCTATTAACTCAAAATTAGTATTACAGGTTTGTTATTGAAATAAATAAATAAACTAAAGAATTTCTGAGATTGCAGAAATAATTTTGTAAGAAAATGAGTTTGTATTTTAGGTATTGTTTATAAATCAATCAATAAGTATCACCATCAACTTTACTCAAGTTGTGTAAGCATATGTTGAGATACTGCTTTATATAATCAATTATAAGGTATTATTATGGTAAAATTTTAAATTGGTTAACAAAGTAATATGTAGGTATTAGTAAAACATGGTTTTACAGCTACTTATTACACTTACTTTGTGTTCCAGGCTGATCCTTTTACTTGATCTTAGACTAGATTTTTCTTTTAATTCTCGACATAAATACAAAAAAGCTTCCTTGCTAAGACGAAATCTATTTTTAAATTCTGTGTCGCTTAGGTTTTCAATGTTAATATGTGCCACATTTTTCCTGAGGAGAGCTCTCCTTGAGATTTCTCTGTAATTATAATAGTCATTTTATTAAACAACTTGTTTTTTTTTATATATATAAAATAGTTCTAAAATGGATCATTCACCTTGTTTCTCTTCGTACATTTCTACTCTCAACAATCAATCGCGCCGCAAGATAATAGTACGAGGTGCTTCTTGGATATCTAAGCATTTTCTATCAAAATGTGTACACAAACACTTATTATTTTATCCTTCCAATAAACGCCGACGAAAGTTTTCTCACTGCCAAATGTTAAGTGAATAAACTTTCGTCAAACTAGCAAGCCACAGCCTTCGACAATTATGATACTATACGTCATTTTATGCCTTCGTGCTAGCTATTTTCATACAAACGAGTTCAAGTTAGGTTACGTAATTCGATACGATGACGATACGAAAGTTAGTTAGTGTTCGTGCTACGAAAATTTGTTCAACTTACGCACACCAGAGGCGCTGTTCAAGTTTCCATACAAAATGCTCAGGTTAACGATACGAATGTTTTTTCGATAGTGATTCGTGCTAGCGGTTCTGCGTGGGCGCGCGATTCTAACCGTTTCAACTGCGCGGTCATGGCTTTTAAGATCTACAGGTTGTGAACTACAAACTTTAGGGCTTTACTCTAATTTTCTATAAATACTTCGAAATCTTATCTCTGATTAGCAAAAGAATCGGACCTCTGAGAAGCTCCGTTTCTAAAATCCCTATGTTCGCTCGGCTGTCACCGTTTCAACTGCGCGGCCACGACTTTAAAGAACTATAGATCGTAAAGTACATACTTTAAGGCTCTATTAAGACTTTCTACAATTTCTGCGAAATCATATCAGTGATTTGCAAAAAGAACGAGATCTCTATGTAGCTCCCTTATCTAAGATCTGCGTGGCCGCGCGGTTCTCCACGAAAAATCTATTTTGCGAAGCATTATCAATCAAACATTTAACCGAAATATTTTGGCATTATTTAAAATATTTACTTGAGCAGTTGAAAGCAGTACAGTAGCACGCGGTGAGTTTATGGCATTATCCGAGTGAGCACACAGCGACATAGCGGGCTCGTTTCGGTCCCAAGATTGCGCGTGCGCGTGGGACGGCAACGTCGCGGATTCGGCAGCGGGCTTGTGGCGCGACGGCGGCGCAGTGTTCGTAGCACGCGATTGCGCGGGCTGCTCGGATGCGGCCGGGTTCGATTCTTGTCGTAGCCATGAGTGCGAGTTATTATTATTATTGCTACTCTCCAAATGTAATAAGGTATGATGGGGTTTTTTTTACAGGATTTGCATGTATAAGTGGAATTACAATGCGAAGCGCTATGAGACGAACTGAGACAGTTTATGCAACCTCGTTTGGATTTAATGAAATCGAAACGACCTTTAGCGGTTAGTGATTTAAATACGGGACATTTGTATAACTGCTGATGATCAGACTTATTACACATCAAACAAGAAGAAGACTCAACACCCCTGCCGTCACTCGTAACAAACGTCTGTGCTTGGTAGGTACTGCGCGCTCGGTTTTGTTTCGCAATATTGCTATTAAGGTGCTGTTCCACCGACGTATGAACGCCGTTCGATTGCGATGACGACGCAAAGGTACGGTCTAATATTTTTACTTGGCTTTTTGTAAATTCTATGAAATCCTTATAGGAAGGAATTTCCTTGTCTCTGATAAAAGATTCAAAGGCGTGGGCGGTAGCAACATCGATTTGCATTGCAATAATTAAAAGAATGAAAACCTTTAAATCGTTTATTTTTAATTGCTCTAAAGCTAAAACAGCAGCGTCGAAAGTTTCAACATAACTATTGCATAAACACCATGCTTTATCGGTTACAGTCATGCTGGAGTAGCCTGACAGTGTCGTGTTGTACAAGCACGGATACTTTTCAACCTCCAACACAAATAAGATGTTTTTTGTTCTTCGTCGGTCATTTTTTCACGCAACGCAAACACGAGTTTCTCGCACGCGGGTTTCAAAGCAACTGGTTTGATATGCGTTTCAAACGCATTGAACCTTTAGGCCCAGAACACACGGTGAAACGCAACTGCAACGAAACCCTCTTGAAATTATTAGTATGAAACCAGTTTCAATCGTTTTCATCACACGGTGCAACCACAATCATTTCGGTTTTCTTTGAGAACAGACGTCTGCAAAATGAGTTCTTCGAGCGACGAAGAAATTGTGGTTATGTATTTGTATCTTCGACAAAGAAGAAGGCGCAAAAGAAGAACTATGTGGATACATCCCTACATCGAGAAGAATATCAACTGTCGTATGTTTGTGGCTGCTAAAGAATTACAAGAAACTGATAGAAAATTTTTGGATTGTTATCGTATGAGCAAAACTACATATCTTGAGCTTGTTGAAATAATGACACCTCAGTTGCAGAAACAGAATACTAATATGAGAGAATGTGTGAGTCCTCAAGAAAGGCTATTAATAACACTTATGTAAGTATTTTAAAGATTTATTTTTACTATATTTATGAAAAATTAAATGTTAGGTACTATTAAAGAATAAAAAAAACTTAAACATTTTAGGTATGTAAACAAAGCATTCATACGAAGTTTCTGAAATTCACATCTTCTGGAGTTCCTGTAGATATTCCGCTGAAGTCCAGAGGATTCGGTGTTTGTTCTGGTTGCATAGAGTTTGATGGAGTTCCTATAGATATTCCGCTGAAGTCCAGAGGATTAGGTGTTTCTACTGGTTGCACATATGGACTACCATATTCTGTGTACTGCGATATCGGAGAATATACTGTTTGATGGGACGTTTCATTACTTAACGTAATAAATTGACTCGTTGCAGCACTTTCAGGCGTAGTAGAAGATGGGTTCAGTATGTCATCAATAAGGCCTAGCACACGTCTCTTGAATATTTTGAATTGTTGGAGATTAATTTCTCTTAACTCTGGTGCAAGACTATTCAAAAACGACATAACAGAGTCCGCGGAAGTCTGAGATACAGTAAATTTATCAGATTTCTTTTTTAAATAATTAATAAAATGTTTATCAGTCTCGTGCAATGAATAGTTCTTCCGTTTTGGGTTAGAAGATTGTTGGGTTGGATTATCTTGAATATTATCTTGTGTACTGGAAGGTGCAGGTTCTATATCACAGCGCTCAGTAGGTTGCCCGGACTCGGCGGGCACGTCGTCTGGCAGATCGTTTGACATTTCAGATGTATTCTCTAATGAAGTGGATGGCAGGTTCCCTGCTTCAGGTGGATTCGTCGGTTTTACATATGGCGTTAAAAAATGCATATAATCAAGTAAATAGTACGGTTTTTTCCGTTTTCTTCCAGAACCACTTGGCAAAGGTTTCAGATGTCTCATATAAACAACACGTAGATTTCGCCATTTTTCTTTGCAAGCAGCACCTGTGAAAAAAAATACATATGGACATAACACACAGATCTTGTTAACCCCATACTAAATACAACTTAATGACTTGTGTTATAGGTGCTAACTCGACGATAGATTTAATACAATAAATACGTATATAAGGCGAAATAAAATTTAATAATAAAATTTTAAGGGGTGGTCAGGTCAAGTGTTTGCAATCTAAGAAAAATAATAAAAAAATCTAAAAAAATCTTTTTCTCCTAATAAAAAAATAAATTACGAGTTCGTAATTTACCTACTAGTTAATATTTTAAGTGTATTTTATTCATTATCAAACTTAATTAAACCTTGAATAATGAAAAAAAAACCATTAAATAAACTATTTAAAAACAGCTGATATTAAGCTACAATGCGCTGCGCGGCGCGGCGCGGCCCGCCGCGGCGCCCGGCCGTCAACCCGGCCAGTCAGCTGAGAGCCATAAGTACCTACCTACTATGCAGCAAAGCTAACGCCTGGGCTGAGACCTAATTATTTTCTTTTCACAACTAATTTGAACGATTCGTTTCTAAGGTACAGTTAAGGCAAACAATCAATTGCAAGATCCAGACAAGGCCACATTGTAGTGACAAACAACACATGTTATGAGCGTTGAGGTGAGTATTATGCTGTGATGAGTCTTATTTAAGCTGTGACGTGACTTTATTATTCAAACTTCCCTATTAAAACAAAATCAAGTTTCAAATAAGTTTTGGTTAATAAATAGGTGTAGGTAAGTATAAGTAGGTAATTAGTACTTACATGGCGTCGAACAGCAATCCAGTTTACTTAATAATAATATGCGTACAGCAAAAGGCGATAAGCTTTCCATCACACTTAACAGGCTTTGGACTGACAAAGTAATGTAATAATAATTATGTATACGGACAGTTGTTAATTGGTTAAAGGACCTAGATACTAGAATACTTTTATGTTCAACAACGCTCCTGACGAAGCCACCGACAAAACTCTACTCGAGCCGAGTAATCAGGAGTCATCAATTCCTGAACTCGCGTGTAGTGGTAGGGATGGAAAGTGTCCTCGTCGTGAAGAGTTCGCCACGCGTAGTACTGGCTTACTCCGAAAATTCTGGCAGCATCTCGAGTACTGGCCGTTTCGTGCTCTTCGAAGAATTCCACGATCCGTTCTTCCACTTCAGCTGACACCACTCTTGGTCTACCAGCATCAACTGGCGGTGGTGGATCCAAACGGCCATGTTCTCGGAAACGGTACACGGCATTCAGTATGGTGCGGTGACTGAGGCGCTCTCCGAACCTGTCCTCGTAAAGCCGCGCAGCACTGCTTAACACTTCGCTACTTTCACGGTAACAAAATACCATTTCAAGGTACTCTCGACTAGTATACCTGTACGAGTTATATCGTACATTTATTTATATAATTATTTTTATTATAATACGTCAACGTTCGTGTCACCGACCGCCGGCTGTTGACCTACATTAGACATAAGCATTTGACATGTAAAATATAATTTAATAATTAGTGTTCAATAAAGACCGCGACAAGCACATTGTGTTCTATCATTTTATCATTTCGGTTTATTTGGGCACTCACAGCATCAAGGAATTAAAGGAGTAGAATCATCACTTTCGGCTCCTTCGACATCAATTCCTACATGGTCCTTCGAGCTTCGTAGAAGGTCCTACCTGGTCCTTCAAGACAACAGTGAACCAAGACATTTATCAAAGACATTTTTGTGATTTCGACATTCAAGACATTTATCAAAGACATTTTTGTGATTCGACATTCAAGACATTTATCAAGACATTTTTGTGATTTTAATATTCAAGACATTTTGTGATTTCGACATAATCAAACATAGACATTTACAAGAAATTATCTTCAGTGATTGACAAGAAATTCATTTCGACGTTTATTAAGTGTTGTTATCTGAGTGTAGTTGCGAATCGGATTGCTCGGCCTCCCACCAGCGGGTCTCACCGATCAATTTGAGAGTCTCGCATAGACCGCACAAGGATAGCAAGGACATATCGTCGACAACTAGACATCATTATGACAACTTACACCATGGATGAGTTATTTAGCCGTCAAAACGCTATAATCATCGAAGTAGAGAAGATTTACAACAACTTCCGTAAGGACAGTGCGTCGAGGAAGACTAAGGATTACATTCAACGGCGCTTACAATCACTTGACAATCTCTGGGGTGAGTTTCAACAAAATGACTCTCACCTGGAGCAATACAAGGATGAAAAGCTGGAGTATTTCGCTAAAAAGGTCTTTAGTGAGTTTAAAAACTATTTTGAAATCACGAGAGCCAATATTTCTTCTCATAAACCTCCTTCAGCATCATCTGAGATGACATTCAGCGTTCCTGTTATTAACACCGGGAGCGCAGACATTAAACCTGGTAATCCACTTGAGGACTTGCTCTCGAAACAGAGAACAAACTTCAGAGCATTACAACGACTGATAGAAAATATTGATGTTGACAAGATATCGGAGAAGTGGGAAATTGAAGATGAGTTGAAAATTCTACAGCATCGTTGGAACAATATCGACGAACTTCATTTGCAAATTGACAACATGTTACAAGGAGGAGATGGATTTTACGACGGAGAGTTTCAACGCATCGAAAAGTCATATAAGGACATGAAGAGGACATTAAATCGTAAGAATTTTTCTACTGCCCACGCTCAGAAGGCCATCCCTACTATTGAAATACCTATATTTACCGGGAAATACGAGCAATGGCCTACTTTCTGTGATCTTTTCTCCGAAACCATTCACACAAACAACTGTTTGAGCAACACTCAAAAAATGCAACATCTTAAGAGCAAGCTGAAGGGTGAGGCTGAACGGCTCATACAGCATCTGAATATATCAGCTGACAATTACGACACTGCTTGGGAGCTTCTTCAACATCGGTACAATAACCCACAAGTGTTGTTTACCAAGCAGATTGAGACATTTTTAAGCCAACCGACATTACATAAGCAGACATCATTCGATTTAAAGAAAATGTATGATACTACAATGGAGTGCATACATGCCATCCATAATTTGGGTGTCGACACTAGGACATGGGATCCTCTCTTAGTTCATCTTGTTGTAAAGAAACTGGATCTGCAGACATATACGGACTACAAAGAGTCGCGTAAAGCACCAAGAGATCTACCATCATTTAACGAGTTGATGAGTTTCATCGAATCAAAATTTATCGCTCTGGAACCTATTCACAAGAGGGAGAGAGAAAACCCACCCATAAGATCTGTTCAACCACCATCATCATCTTTCAAGTCTCCGTATTTCAAGACATCTAAACAACAGACATTTAGAAACTATCAAGCCGTGACGTCATTTACTAGGAAATGTCCTTATTGTTCTCTAGAACACGATTTATTCATGTGCAAGAAGTTTCAGAACATGACACCAGAAATCAAATTACAAACAATTAATAAATTACAAGTTTGTCATAATTGTTTGTATCGACATTTAAATAATAAATGTAATTCTTTTAAACGATGCAAGGAATGCAACGCTGCACATAATACATTATTGCACGATATTATGACGACCGTGTCGCCGACCCCAAAGGCATCTACGTCATCGGTTCATGAACTTTCAAACCAGCTGACAAGATCTATTAATCACGTAGCAAATCATGATGAAGAAATATTATTGACAACTCTTATGCTGCGTGTTCGAGCATCAGACAATACTTTCATGACCTTCAGAGCACTTTTAGACCAAGGATCTCAAGTGTCTCTCATCTCAGAAAATGCAGTACAGAGGCTGGGGCTTAAGAGAAGAAGATGTCACGTCTCAGTAACTGGCATCGGGGTTGGATCAAAGCAAGGGAAAGGCGTTGTTTCATTAGACTGCCGATCCATACATAATGACAACAATTATACGCTGCAGACCGACGCATTGGTAATAAGAGACGTAGTGAACCGCTTACCGAATACCACATTTGGAAAACAGGATTGGCCTCATCTGCAACATCTTAATTTGGCGGACCCTGAATATAATGTTTCCAAACCAATCGACATCCTGTTAGACGCTAGTGTCTACTCCGACATAATTCAAAATGGTCTAAGAAAAGGTCCATCGACAGCTCCCATCGCTCAACAGACACGTTTAGGATGGATTTTATCCGGGAACGTGAAGACATTCCAATGCAATATTGCTTTGAAAATTTTACCCGAATTATCTAAATACTGGGAAATAGAAGATATTGCTAACGACACAGTATTAAGCAACGAAGACATTTATTGTGAGGAGCTTTTTCAAAAAACGACAAAACGCCGGGAGGACGGTTCATACGAGGTGGCGTTACCGATGATCCCTGATTTTCACCAAAAACTGGGAACCTCCAAACCTAAGGCGATTGCACAATTTTTGCAAATCGAGAAAAAGATGAACAAAGACAAACAATTATCAGACGGCTACCATCAGTTTATGAGAGAATATCAAGATCTCAACCACATGTGCGAGGTTAAGCCTGAGCAGACAGCAACCACCTGCTACCTACCACACCATGGCGTGCTGAAACCCGACTCCTCTACGACATCATTAAGAGTAGTATTCAATGCGTCATCAAAAACGTCATCAGGACTTAGCCTAAATGACCTCATGTACAGTGGCCCTAATCTTCAACAAGATTTATTGACTCTCATTCACAAATGGAGACAACATCAATATGTCGTAACCGCTGACATAGAAAAAATGTTCCGACAGATACATATTCGTGACAGCGATCAAAGCCTACAAAGAATACTTTGGAGAGATTCGTCGCACGCTTTACTTAAGGAATATCAGCTTACAACTGTTACCTACGGTATGAAGGCGGCGCCCTTCTTAGCAATGCGAGTCCTTAAACAGATCGGCCGAGATAACGCAACATCATATCCACTAGCAGCATCGACATTAGAACAGTCATTTTACATGGACGATTTGATGACGAGTCATTATTGTAAAACGACACTAAGAGCGCTACAGGAAGAATTAATCACTGTTTTAAAAAGCGCAGGCATGAACATAAGAAAATGGTCATCAAATGAACCTGATCTACTTAATTACCTACCGACAGAACAACGAGACATAACGCATTACGATTTTAAGGACTCCGAAACTCGAAAAACGCTTGGGCTCAGATGGAATGTGACGTCAGACTCGTTCACATTTCAAAACAAACTTACTAACGACAAGATACTATATACAAAACGAGCAATGTTATCTGAAATTTCTCAAACATTCGATCCTCTTGGTTGGCTTTCCCCATTGACAATACGAGCAAAACTGTTATTCCAAAAAACATGGGACTCTGACATTTCATGGGATACAGAATTACCACTAGACATAAAAAAGGAATGGTCAACATTGAGAAAAGATTTACAGAATATAGAAAATTACATCATACCAAGGTTTATTGGGGACATGCGACAAAAATATCAAATACATGGATTTTGCGATGCGTCAGAGCGCGCTTATGCATGTGCAGTTTACATAGTGACAGAAAATTATAAAGGCGAGTTCACATCTACACTTGTCGCTGCGAAAACAAAAGTAGCGCCACGCAATAAGCAAGTCACATTACCGAGGCTGGAATTACTCGGAGCTCTGCTATTATCTCAATTGATAAAGAAATTAATAGCAACTCTTCCAAAAGACAATATGCAAATGTATGCTTGGACCGATTCCATGATAGTCCTGGGATGGCTACACGGCGAACGGATCAGGTGGAAGCAGTTTGTAGCAAATAGAGTGCAGCAGATCACAGACATTATCCCAGCAACCTCATGGAGACATGTGCGATCAGAAGAAAATGCAGCTGATTGTGCAACACGAGGGTTATCATCAGATATTTTACAGAATCAGGAGTTATGGTGGAAAGGCCCAGAATGGCTAACCAAGTTAGACATACAAAACCTCACAACTCAAACATATGAAATTCCAACAATAGAAGTCAAACGGTCCAATGTGCATGCGGCCTTACTGGAAAATAATTTATCATTTGTAAATGAATTATTATTTACAAAGAGCAATATCAGCGACATTATAAAGACAATATGTTGGTATTCACGTTTCATCGCATGGTTGCGTAATAAGCAAAGTGTTACGCGGGGTTCGTTAACACCGAGTGAAAAAGAAAACGCGTACAATTTAGTCATCAAAACTGTACAAGCGCAAGATTTTTCATCAGAATTATCCAGCATTCGAGTCAAAGGTTACGTGCATAAGAAAAGCAAGATCATTAGTTTAAATCCATTTATCGACGAGCAAGGCATACTGAGAGTCGGTGGAAGACTTAGAAACTCGACGATGGCTTTTTCGACGAAACACCCCATCATCCTGAGCCCCGGGAGCCGGTTCACCAAACTTCTCATCTACATGGCTCACTTAGCTGTGTTACACGGTGGCCCGAAGTTGACATTGACATATTTACGAGAAAAGTATTGGGTAATAAATGGAATTAGAACGGTGAAAAAACAACTCTCGGAGTGCGTTAAGTGCCGAAGATACCACAACATACGTCAGCAACCCATTATGGCGGATCTTCCAGAAGTTCGAATAACACCATCACGCGCCTTCAGCAACGTCGGTGTCGACTTTACAGGACACGTGGAGATCAAAACAAACAAGGGTCGCGGAGTTAAGACGACAAAAGGATACGTTGCAGTTTTCGTGTGCATGTCGACCAAAGCCGTACACCTTGAGCTAGTATCTGACATGAGCACAGCTACGTTCCTCGCAGCATTTAAGAGGATGTGCGCCCGCCGAGGATCTCCCGCCAACGTATACAGCGACAATGGAACGAACTTCGTGGGAGCCGCTAAAGCACTGCGAAGGGAATACAAGGACATCTTAGACATTATCAACGCATCCTTCGACTACGGCACAAAAGACATGGACATTAGATGGCATTTCAACGCCCCCGCATGGCCCAACGCAGGCGGCTTATGGGAGGCAGCTGTCAAAAGTTTCAAACACCACCTGAAACGAGTACTTGGAGAGCAACGCCTGACATATGAGGAATTCACCACCTTACTATACCAAATAGAAGCCTGTCTCAACTCACGCCCTCTATGTCAACTGACAGAGGATCCAGATGACACATATTTGACCCCAGGACATTTCTTGATAGGAGGGTCGTTGATATCTAGACCACAAGCGGATCCTGACATCATTAACTTACCGACCCGCTGGCAGTTGATTCAAGCCCTCAATAAAGGATTCTGGAAGGCATGGTCCAAGGACTACTTACAACAACTACAAAACAGGACAAAATGGAGAGTTCCTTGTAAAAATCTACAAGTAGGAGATGTGGTCCTTGTAAAGGAAGACAACACTCCACCTGGAAAATGGGCCCTAGGACGGATACAAGAGCTTTATCCAGGACAAGATGGACATGTTAGGGTCGTCACTTTAAAAGTGCAGAACAACACTATCAAACGACCAGTAAACAAGTTAGTGTTGCTACCTGTAAACGAGCAAACCGACACGAACACATGTTGTAAAACTAAAAAACAAGAAGATAAAGACAAGAAAGTTGACAAACCAATAACAAGACAGCGTAGACATTTCAATGTGTGTTCGATATTTACGACATTATTATACCTGCTGACATTTTTTACAATGACATACAGCCTTGAAATTACAAACATGAACAGTAATCAAGGACTCTATTTTGATCGAATAGCAAACATGCAACTTATCAGAAGCGAGTGGAAAATCATCACCTATTACGACATGGAGCCCTATTGGGAAGGGATAAGTGCATACAAAAGATACTCTGAATACCTTGAGACTGGATGCACCGCTCTAAAACAACAGACAGCATGTGACGTCATTCTCGTACAATTACGTCACGCATTTTCAGAGTTGGAATATTATAATACAATTCTGAAACGACAAAATGTGTTGACCCGACAAAAACGTGGACTAATTGACGGAGTTGGAAACATTGCAAACAGCTTATTCGGCGTGCTCGACAACAAATTTGCTGAAAAATACGAGACAGACATTTCATTACTAAAAGATAACCAGCACCACCTTCTTAATCTGTGGAAGAACCAGACATCAGTAATAGAAGCCGAATACAATCTTCTCAAAAGAACGGAATCCAGCATCCAACAGCAACACAAGCTTTTTAATAGACACGTGAATGAAATGGAGGATAAAATAAACAAAGTCAAGACAGACATAGATCATGTGAAGTACATGGATCAGTTTATTTTATCCATTATGTCAGCTAATGTCATGTACACTTACCTTAAAAATGTACAAGATACACTGATCGATACTGTGACAAATATCTACAATGGAAAGTTTAATATCCACCTGCTGACACCACAACAACTACAGCGAGAACTTTCTATTATTTCGAGTCAGTTATCAAAAGATTTAATATTACCGATTGATAACACTCAGAGCGACATCCAAAGTATATATCATTTACTAAAAATAAAGACAAGAATGACTGATAAGTATATGATATTCGAAATACGACTCCCACTCGTCAGTCGGGATAGTTATGAATTGTATAAAACAATTCCTATTCCACATCAAGTACAAGACAAAATGATAAGTATTGTTCCGGTATCAACTTACATAGGAATGAATCTACAGAAAGATTCCTATTTACCGATCACGACAGAAGACATAGAACATTGCCTAGTACATGAATCGGACACATATATGTGCTATTTACAGAAGCCTATTTATCATATGAGAAATGACAATGATTTATGTAAGACAAATTCAATAAATAAACAAGAATGTAAAACAATTAAAGGCACGTGCCAAAACAAATGGATGAATTTAAATAAAATAAATACATATTTCTATTTTTGCTGCGGCGATTGTTACCTGAGAACTCTATGCGCCGGCGCTCAAGTTACGAGACACCGGCTGGCGCGAGCCAATATTGTCAGCATTTCCGTGAATTGTATAATTAAAACGGACAATTTTACTGTTTATGGACATTCACAATTCGAAAACAACTTAAACGCCAGAGACAATATTGACAAACTTGTGATACCTTCGATCAACCAAGTTTTTAACATCACTATGAAGCCACCGCAGATCGACATTTACAACAGCACAGACTTGTTTTATTCGAATGAAACTAACGCAGCATTGGAAGCGCTCAGAGATCAAATATCCAAACTGAAGAGCTGTGAACATTTGAGCGATGGCATATCCTATCATGATGTCCATCATTATGCCATAACATACATTTTGGTCGGTGGGTTAGCCGTGACCGGCATGATACTAGTGTGCCGTCACGTGCGCCGCCGACGGCAGCACGCGACATTGCCGACGCTGCCCCTGAGCGCCGCGCCCGGACCCCTGCCGCCCGCGCCCGTGCCGCGCGCGCGCAGCCTCAGCGCGCTTCCCGGACCCACCCATGACGACATCGCACTCTATGCGGAGCCGGGCCCGGTCACCTTCAAGATACCCGTAGCGAATGACAGCACCCCCCAGGATAACTAACCCCAATTACTGCTCACTCTTGGCGGCGGCAATATGTACGAGTTATATCGTACATTTATTTATATAATTATTTTTATTATAATACGTCAACGTTCGTGTCACCGACCGCCGGCTGTTGACCTACATTAGACATAAGCATTTGACATGTAAAATATAATTTAATAATTAGTGTTCAATAAAGACCGCGACAAGCACATTGTGTTCTATCATTTTATCATTTCGGTTTATTTGGGCACTCACAGCATCAAGGAATTAAAGGAGTAGAATCACCAATTTCAGCTCCTTCGACATCAATTCCTACAATACCTCCTAGGCATTTTTACTAACGCGCGTCGCGACCTGATAGCACAGAATGCACAAGGAGACTAACTAAAGAAAATATCAAATCAAAGTAAAGCGCGAAATTTCACGTGATTATTAGGGGTGGGACACGAGAAAAAAAGAAAAAAATATTAATTTGTGTCCGAGTTAATATTTTCCAATATTTTTCTATTTAAAATTTACCATAAGTATAAAAATAGCATTGAAAAATGCAAAATCATAAAACATTAATTATTTTTTCAGGCACATATTATCTTGGTTTGCATTGCTTCGCAACTTTTTGTTTAGTCTGATCACATAAATATCTGGGCAACATCTTGCTCTAGTAGGCCTTATCTCTTACTGGGGATATAGCTAACTTATTGATAATATTGATATGATATATCACACATAGAGGCTTTCGTCGTGCGTGATACGTTAAAACTTGTATAAGTAATTAAGTTTATTACAAATTCTTTCACAATTGCAAAGTGATTTTATGCAAGCCTTTATTTATCTTAGCCATCGTCTACTTCCAAATTAAGACATAAGCAGGCCATACAAGCAAGTATGGCCTGCTTTAGGAAAAATAATTACATTTTTTTTTATGATTCTTTCTACAGAATAATGAAACTAGGATTACAGAATTTACACACCCAAATTGACTACCGTAATAATTTACAATAGATAGATAAGAAGTTTACTTGCTACATAAAAATTAAAATCAATAGGCAAAGAGGCAGCTCTAAAATAGCGGCTTTTCTATTGATGATTCATATTGCATGCGGTTTCATTGATCTACCGCCACTGTCATCGCCGACAAACGATGCCGCCACGGCCGCCAAACGCTGCCTATCGCTTTTCGGCACCGTCCGCGTCGTTCGGCGGTCAATCAAAAAGTTAGTGACTCGAAGATGATTGTGGTGTGCAGACGTGCAGTTGCGCGCCGCGTGCGGGCTGCATTTTCGTTTACGATATCGATCGGCAAAATGTGTACTAATAAACAAGCAAACGTGAGAAAAGTACTAACCAGACAGTGTCTCAGTGAGTGTAACAACAAATTAGTGTGTAACCCATCAATCAGTGCAATAAGGTTAATTAAGGAGTGTTGTGATGTATGAGTGAATGTGGTCGACAGCGACACAGGATAATGTATCCCTTTTTTGTATGCAGAATATGCAGATGATATCATCTGAATGGAACTAACTATTAAGTAAGTGAATGTAACTATTAAGTAAACTGGATTGCTGTTCGACGCCATGTAAGTACTACTTACCTACTTATACTTACCTACACCTATTTATTAACCAAAACTTATTTGAAACTTGATTTTGTTTTAATAGGGAAGTTTGAATAATAAAGTCACGTCACAGCTTAAATAAGACTCATCACAGCATAATACTCACCTCAACGCTCATAACATGTGTTGTTTGTCACTACAATGTGGCCTTGTCTGGATCTTGCAATTGATTGTTTGCCTTAACTGTACCTTAGAAACGAATCGTTCAAATTAGTTGTGAAAAGAAAATAATTAGGTCTCAGCCCAGGCGGTAGCTTTGCTGCATAGTAGGTAGGTACTTATGGCTCTCAGCTGACTGGCCGGGTTGACGGCCGGGCGCCGCGCCGCGCCGCGCAGCGCAGTGTAGCTTAATATCAGCTGTATTTAAATAGTTTATTTAATGGTTTTTTTTTCATTATTCAAGGTTTAATTAAGTTTGATAATGAATAAAATACACTTAAAATATTAACTAGTAGGTAAATTACGAACTCGTAATTTATTTTTTTATTAGGTGAAAAAGATTTTTTTAGATTTTTTTATTATTTTTCTTGGATTGCAAACACTTGACCTGACCACCCCTTAAAATTTTATTATTAAATTCCATTTCGCCTTATATATAGAGGTAGATAACATCCAAGACCCTGTCTAATAAAATCTATTAAAATAATTTATTTTATATGTTGTCTCTCATTGTTTTTTATTTGTTTACAGGTATTTAGGAGGTACATCTAGTACATATGTGGCATTGGGCTTATACTTCGCTAGAGGAGAATCCACAATTGCAACGATTGTGGCTGATACTACAAAAAAAATATGGGATTCTTTAAAGAATAGATTTATGCCGGTTCCAGATCATGATAAGTGGAAGCGAATTGCTGAACGATACTATACTTTGTGGAATATGCCTAATTGTCTAGGCTCGATTGACGGAAAACATTTTAGAATAAAAAAAAATCCAAATACGGGATCTACTAATTTTAATTACAAAAATTATCATTCTGTAATCTTAATGGCATGTGCCGATGCTGATGGTCTGTTTACAATAATAGAAGTGGGATATGCAGGTAGAAATAGTGACGCAGGTATTTTCAGAGTTTCATCTATGAAGCGTCTTATTGAGGAAGATGCACTAAATATTCCTGCACCAGGACCGTTGCCAATGGATGAAAATAATTACTCATTTCCATTTTACTTTGTTGGAGATGAAGCCTTTCCTTTGGAAAAATATTTAATGAGACCTTTTCCAGGAAGAACTGCCACCAACATCTCACGCATCTTTAATTATAGATTATCCCGTGCTAGAAAAAGTGTCGAGTGTGCTTTTGGCATGTTAACGGAAAAATTTATGATATTCGAATCACCAATACGTTGCCGAACCCCTGAGGTAGTCAATAATATAATTAAAAGTGCCTGTGTATTGCACAATTTTGTGAGATCCAAGGAAGGAATACCATATCGCACAACTAACGTCGGTGAAGGAATTAGTCAACGCCTTGCTGATTTAATGCCACATGATATGAACCTAGGCCCCAATCCCTCTCCGTTATCTTTAAGAAAATATTTAAATAATTACTTTTTGACTCCACAGACAGCATTGCCGTGGCAATGGGCTTATTGTGTATAGAATTATTTTATTAAATAAATTTTTATTTTTGTAATTTTTATTTTTTTTCCAATTTCTGCCCATGCTTTATCAGTAGCTTGATAGTGTGGTATTATACAAACAAGGATATTTTTCCACTTCTAACACAAATGCAATGTTTTTTTGTTCGTCGTCAGCCATTTTGTACAAAAGAAGCCACCCGGTGAATGAAACGCAACGCGCGAGTTTCCTGCACGACGGTTTCAATGCAACTGATTTGAAACACGTTTCAAACCGGTTTCAAACTGGTCGCGTCATGTGTGGTTTCTCAAAGCAGTCTATGGCAGAAACTCAGATGCAACTCAAAAGTAACTAGAAGTTGCAGTTTCGTTGCTTTTGCGTTTCACCGTGTGTTCTGGGCCTAACTGTACTAAACCGATTTATTCTATTATTTTAGTACAAACGAAGACACTTAAATAACAAAAAAAGGAAAATTAAATAATAACACAACTTTTACAAAATTGATTGATTTTAATTCATTAGTGGTGGGGCCGTGTTAACATATAATTATCTGTTTTCACGGCCCCACAATTTAAGCATTCCTAACTCCTCCCTCATAACATGGGTATCGGCGGCGTAGGCGGCGGCCGGAGGGCTGTAGTTGGAGCACGCGGCTGCGGGCAGGCCCGCCACCGCCACCATAGCCGCTGCTGCCGCTTGAAGTCGCGCATTCTTTGTATTTTTCTAAAATAAAATATAAAACTAATATTAGCACAAATAAAAACCAAATTATTCTAACTTCAAGGTGAAAATCTTTAGGTAGGTACTTACGAGGGCGGGTCAATAAGTCCGTGACTTTTGGAATAAAACACAGATTTTTTGATAAATTGTAATGAAAATTTTTCTTACCCACTTGGGGTAAGTTAGTCAATCTTACCCCGATGGTAATTTACAATGCGGTTAGCTCAGAGATCGAATTATAGGGTCGTGTGGTCGTTTGGCTCAGTCGTCCGTGGATCTAAATGGGTTGGGCGCCGTTAGTAAAATAAACAAATTAAAGTTAACAAAAAAAATTAAAATCCACGAACCGTAACAAGATGAACTCAATGAAACAAAACTCAGCATATGCTTCAACAATCCTTTATTTAAAGCGTGATCATACCCTTTTTAAAATAAAGGGGAATATACAACAAATTAATATGAACAGAAGTCCTTTACGAGGGACAGCTCCTCGGTGGAGATTATATTAAGAGCCTAATTAACCTAAAATGGCTTATACGTAGGTACATTGTCCTATAATTAAGATGGATGACTTAACATAGAAATCTCTTAAAGATTATATACCCGGTTATACTTAACTTAAAGGAGTACATCCGGAGTACAATTACATTTGTAAAAAAAAATATTAATCCTGTAATTAAACCAGGTTACATGAAGGCTAAATTAACCCAAAACATTTTACTATTGGCTAAGGATCGCTATGGCTGACCCTGAACAGGTTTATACTCATTCCGTGGGTAGATTCCCCGGAACATGGTTTCATCAAAAAGGAGACATAGGTTTACCTCTAAATCCTGGATATGTTTATAAGCGAGGAGGGGAAGAAACACCCGCGGAGACTCGCGCCCACATTTAAATTATCATAACCTCGGTCCGTCCGAGGACACACGCCCCGTGGAACAGCAGCGCGCCCGCTTGCAAGGGAACATCATGCCTCCTAGTGCTTGAGATAAACTCCTAAAATCCTCATAAAAAGAGGTATCTCCAAAAAACCGGTATCTCCCAAAAAGCGGTATCTCCCAAAAAGCCCAGGAATTGGGCTTTATTTAAATATAATGCGGATCACACCATTACTGTGTCTAGCGATCCGATTCACCCTCTCACCAACACTTTATTTATTTAAAATTCAAAATTAATGTAAATGTGTAAAAATCATTGTAAAAATCTGTATAGAAAATGCTCGCTTGCTCAATCGCTGCGCTCGCGCCATGAAGGAAGAACCAAATTGCCAATCATCGCCTGACGTTTCGTTAGTCCATGACACAAACTTTAATACATAACAAAAAAAAACGAAATGTCACTCAAATAACTACTATTATCAAAATATTGAAACCAAACCAGTCATTTACTTAATAAGTATTTACTTTTTCATCATAACAACAAAACTAGAATAGTATTTGCTTTTCACAATACGAATAGAAGACTACGAGTTCGACGCCGTCCGACAGCAAAAACGGAACGCACTTGTGTCACCGACCGGCTCTGTCACAACTGTCATCCAGTGAACGTCAAAATAATAAACATCTGTGATATTGTGAAAAACATAATATTTATCATTGCAAACAAACTTTGGAAACTAAATGAGATATTTGTGAATGATCGAAAAGAAGGTGGTATTTAAATAGTTTTGCTATAAACCTGTGTGGTTGCGATATGGCTAGGTCAACATTCTTTAGCCAAACGATGGAAAACATGTTCTAACAAAAAAAGGTAATTCCTTCTCATATTACTGCAAACTAAAATCTATTTAACTATCGATAATAACCCATAAAACCAACACCACGGATTACTTAAAGAATCGAAGTATAACCTAAACTATTATCCTTGTCCATACCAATGACTGTAGCCAGCATTTAGACTACCACAAGTACTTATTTCCTTAGTGCCCAGTATCCCTATGGATAGGTATAAAATTCGGTGTTACAAAATAAATCATTTTATTTTTCAACGTAGTCTCCCTTGAGCTCTATACACTTTGTCCAACGCTTCTCCAATTTTTTTATCCCTTCCAAAAAATATGATTTGTCGAGGTCCTCAAAATGGCCTTTGTTTGCGAGATGACTTCATCATTCAAATCTTTTTCCACCAAGCCATTTCTTCAGGTTTGGGAACCAAATCTGGAGAATAGGGCGGATGAGGGAGCAATTCATAGCCCAATTTATGGATTTTTGCCATGGCAACTGCACATGTGTGCACCCTTTCATTGTCTTGGTGGAAAAGAACTTTTTCTTGGCCAAATGAGGTCGGTTTTTTTTTCAAATCGTCATTGAAGCGGTCCAATAAGTTGGCATAATATACCCCATTGATTGTTCTTCCCTTTTGAAAGTAGTCAATGTGGATTATCCCACGTGCATCCCAAAAAACAGTCGCCATAACTTTATTGGCTGAGAAAACCACCTTGGCCTTCTTTGGCGCCGATTCACCCTTAGAAACCCACTGTTTTGGCTGTTGTTTGGTCTCTGGTGTGTTGTGATGGATCCATGTTTCGTCCACGGTTACAAAACGGCGCAAAAACTCCTCCATATTGCGATTAAACAACGCCAAACCTTCCTGTGAAGTTGTTACACGATTGCGTTTGTGGTAGACTGTGAGCAAACGCGGCACCCATCTTGCGGAAAGCTTTCTCATGCCCAAGTGATCTTTCAAAATTGAAACCACTGAGCCATGCGAGATCCTACGGCTTCCACAATCTCTTGCACTTTCAATCTTCGGTCGCCCAACACCATATCGTGAATTTTTTCGATTGTTTCGGGTGTAGAGATCTTAACTGGGCGTCCAGGACGTTCGGCATCTTCAGTGCTTGTACGGCCACAACGAATTTCAGTAAACCACTTTTTTACCATTGAAATCGATGATGCAGAGTCCCCATAGTATTTATCAAGCTTAGCCTTCTCGGCAATGGTTTTTTTTTCGCAAAAAATAATGCTTAATAAGCACACGAAATTCACCTTTTTTCCATTTTTTCTCAATTTACTGGGTAGTCTGATAAAGATAGCTGTCAAACACAAACTAACTGACGCAGCAAGTTCAAATTTTGATAGGAGTCAACTGACAGATGCCTGTTGACAGGAGTAGTGTTGCTTTTTCAGTAAAGAGGTCAGAAATTCAAAAAGTCACGGACTTATTGACCCGCCCTCGTATAATGGGCATACGCCTTCCATAAAAACTTCCTTGCTTGTGGAAGCCTCTTCTGAAGATCTATAATTTTCTTCTTCGCTAGAATCAGATTCCTCCTCAGAGTTACTGTCAGATTCATTTTCACTAACATATATAGTTATTTCCTCTGTTAATCTGTCGATCACCACATAACTTTTTCTGTATTCTTCTTCTACACTTAGTTCTTTTCTGCACAATGCCCGCCATTCGTTTTCTCCCATCTCTTTTAACTTTTCTCGCACCAAACCCATGACGGTATTTATGTTCCACGTAACATTTTTATTAGCTACGTAGTTTTGAACTGCTGCCCATGCCATCTCGATTGGGTTTAAATCACCCAGCAAGGAGGGAGGCGTAGCACCGTGTGGTTATTTTCTTCGAAAATTCGGTCGATGTTGTATTTTTTGTAGCGATCTTTATTTAAGCACACCAATTTGTAAAGTTGAGGCTTCAACATCGTGTCAGCGAAGGGTATATCCTTTTCACGAAGCCACGACGACACCATTTCCTCTTTCTTGCTGTTTGAAGTTGGTGCAGGATCGTCCAAAGTGTTGTGGTAAGACGCGTTGTCCACAACAATAAATCCATTTTGAATAATTCTGATAATTCATGTTATCATGATAGTTGCAGTTTTTGTACCAGCCTTAGACATCAAAAGAGCATCAGGTACAAACCAGTTTCGGATCCCGCACGCACGATCACAACTCGTTGACCCTTTGACATTTTTTTCTTCAGTCCCATTTGAGACTGTCGCTCCACGCATTTGATGTACTGTGAGAAGAATCGACGTAAGATTCATCTGTGTAAAAAGGATGGGTCTGCCTTCCGCGCGGTACTTAGCAATTTTTTCTAAGTATTCAATTCGCTGCAAGCTAATATTTCACTGTTCAATTAAAACCTTCCTTTCGTTCTCTGATCTTTTCCATTGGAAGCCTAAAGTTTTCAAGATTCGGTTTAAGCTAGAAATTGACCCCTTTAAGTCGATGTTAGCTTTAAACTTACTTTGTAACCGTTTAAGGGTAGGCAATTCATGTTCAGTTAAATGAAAATTATGAACGCATCATTTAATTACACCTTGATCAAAGCTATCTATTCCTGTCACTCTCTTTTTCCTATCGTACCAGAATGATTTGGAGTTGCTGCTATCCTGTGCACTGTTCTGAGTGAGATTCCTGTAATTGTCGCTGCCCGTTTTTGTGTTAGATTTAAAACCAATTAGTTAAGATAGATAAGTTTAATTATAATTATTGTATACTTACATGTCACACAAGATTAATAAAATAAATGATAAATAAAACTTAAAGTCTTTTAACGTCCACTCCACAAAATCACAGCTTATAACTAACACTCACTGTGATTCCAATCCTGGCGGTGGGTACGGAGGAGAGGCGGGGGTGTATCGGAATCTCCTTCGTCTGATAACCGGCGTCGAGTCCGAACCTGTTCCCGTCGGCGGATACCACAGCGGGGCAGTAACCGGTTCCTCGGCGGTCGACGGAGGAGACCTAAAGGTGAAAGGCGGTCAATCTAAAAATAGAATGCAAGGTGGCCGGATGCTTAAATGTCACGGAGTCAGACCACCCGTCCAAAATGGTCAGGTTAGGTTAGGTAGTTAGTGTAGGTGTGTAGGTGTTATAATTAGGCTCTGGTAGGGAGCCCATGAGACGGGCGGAGCCGTCAAATAATGTGTTAGAGGCGAGTTGGAATTTTTCTAATGCGGAATTCGTGATGTACGTCATTGACAAAGTCTGAATCAAAAAAAAAAAAATTTTCAATGAGAGCATCAAAATCGGCTCTCGGTCCTGAATTTGAATGCCTTCTGCAGCCTCCCTTTTTTACAAACTGAATGACGTTATGCACCATTTTTCTAGCTTGACTGCGTAGAACTTTGAATATATTTTAAACGTTATAACAGTAAATTATTATAATAGAACAAAATAACAGCCAACAACAACAAAAAATTTAACGTAACAGTAACAAAACACTTAAAACAACTATTATGATATGATATCGACTGTACGCGGACAGAAACTCGCGAGCGTGTGCAGTGTACGAACGTATTACTCACACTACCACACCGCGATCCCAGCGGCGGGAGGGCGGCCGCGGGCGGCGGCTGCTAGCGCCTTGCTCTCCCCGCGCCGTAACGCCCCGCTGACACCTTAAATTCGCTGCTGCGACGCGACTTGTGACTATCATCACAGCCGCCATCCTATTTGAACCGCACTGTACTTGCGATGCCCTCCTTATCAAAATATTAGATAATATTTTGACAGCCGGCGGAGCTGGCAACTCCGCCGGCAACTCCACGAAGCGTGGTGCTGAGTCATACCTATAAGTATATTATAAAAAATTAATATACAAAACATCAATTATAAATTATTCACCTAGTTAATTAAGGCTACTCACGGCTCCAACGTACGCCTCCTTTTAGGGTGCAGGGTCACCTCAAGAGGCGCAACCTGGGGCAAGTCCTCTGCATGACAGATGGATAATCTAAAATTTTAACAAAATTAATACATCAAACTTTAATATTATTACAATAAACATTGAAATCATATGAAAAAGACCGGACCGGATTGACCCCCACGTATGCCGCCGCGTGTGCGGGCGCCTCGTACGCGTCTGCTTGTGCTGGCGGCTCGTACGCCACGTGCGCACGAACGCACGGCCATCAAGACTAAATCTTTAGGCCATCAGACTAAAGACAGCCTCAAACTTCAAATCTAAATCATAAAACTGAAACGTGACATTGAAACTAAAACTTAAAAACCCTGGAACAAACACACGGGGTTAGCCACATGATCGGATACCATTGAAATTTACAGATTTATGGAAACAAAAACTTACCATGGTTTTATGCCATGGGCCGTATGTCTTTAATTCTTGATTGGCTGTAATTTTGTTCTTGTTCTCGGTTTGTTGTTTGGGTAACATTTGTGGTTGGAGTACCTTCCGAAATATTACTTTTTATGTCAACTGGACACCTAAAATACTTAGTTAAATGTTGAGACATTCTTTTAAAATTAGCTTGTTTATAAACTATATCACAGTGTTTACATTTCACAGATTTATCTGTCAAACGTACATAATTGTTCCACACGAGATTGTTCTTTGGTCTAACCATTTTATGATTATAAATACGCACAAAGTAGCAACACACGAGGACTTCCTAATCGAAATATATCAGGCGACAGACTGACTGATTCGCTGCAGTGAAGTTTGACAACGTCGCGTGTGGTCCGAGTCGGCATAAGCGGAGATAAGCGATGTTGCCACACTTATGTTCATGGTTTGTGTCAACGACAGAGAGGTTATGCCCATGCGCAAGAAGAAATCATTTACGAAGCGCGCCATCTCTTTCTCGCACAAATGATTATTTGCTGCAGTCGAAAGGGAAGTGTTCTTCTCCCCGCTTCCCTCCTTCCTCGCACCCCGCAAAGATTGTAATCTGAGCGGGTTGCGGGAGCGGAGGCAAGCATCAAGCAAAAGCAAGTTGAACTTTACTTTATTTTTTACCTACTATTGGAAACCCTTCACTTGGAAATAAGCTAATAACTTATATGTGTAGGTACTTTTTTACTTATCGTTTGGAATTTTTTGTAGGTATTCAATATATTATGAAAAGTAAAAATAAATAAAAAATTACATTATTTAGAATCGCACTGTACACACCCGTAGTTTTTTTTTGTCTTTAGTTTGAAAGCGTGCTACAGAGAAAGCACCATTTTATTAGCTCAACTTCCTGAATAAAGTATAGAGAACACCCGCGGTTTTCACTCACGTGGTTAGTAGTGCGAAAATTACAATGAAAGAAAAAAAAAAATTCTTCAAAATACATTAATAGCAGGGTTATCATCCATTGCATGACAATTCTGCCGTCGTATTGGTAAATGCAGTACTTGCAAAATGGCGGTTTTTGGGAAAACGCGACTAAAGGATTTTTTATTAAAAAAATACATTTAAAGTAAATATTTTTTCAAAATGCATTGAGATTTTATTAAATTAAACTTGTGTGTATATTTACTACTAGTTTTTTTTACATTTCGTTCAGTATTACGTGATTCGTGGTCGATTACGGTGTTTAGTCTTTGTACCCTAAGGAATTTATAATGACTATACCAAGATAATATGCAGTATGTGTGTTGAGTACTGCGTTGTTGCCTAGAACTGGCTAAGAACTGCATTTCTAATTAGTACTTGAAATTAAAAATATATGTTATCACTAGGAAAGAACCAGTAAACACCCTAAATGAGTTTGTTATACGTAGCTCTAAAATGGAAAAAAAAAAACAAATTGATTATTTAATTTGGTTAATCAAAATTAACTATTTTGAAATAGTAAAGAGCTAGGATGATAATAACAAACAATTTAAAAGAATCAAATAAGTATTTATTTATTTAACAACAAACGTTCACGATTTATAATCGTGTATTAAGTAGGTAATTGTATTACCGTGAGATCGAAAAACTTAAAATTTACCATAATCTTCTTATATTAAAAAAAAACTTAAAATAGGTAATCCTTAATTTAATGAGGTAATTACTCATAGCACAGTATAATCGCAAAAATTAGGGTGCTTAATTATTAAATATAATGGAGCCGGTTTTTTAACAAACTTTAACTAGTTAATTTTACTTTAGTAACCCATAAAGAGGTCCCGAGAAAATCAATCGCAATTATCAATTCTACGTGATTTTCAATCGCAACTGACCGTTTAAAAACTATTGAAGTCATAGTCAATGCGCGTCAAACCAAATGGTCGCAAGCACATTGAAGACTTATGGTAAATTTTAAATAGAAAAATATTGGAAAAAGTCAACTCGGCCACAAGTGAATTCTCAGATGGGACTCACTTGTGGCCGAGTTGACTTTTTCCAATATTTTTCTATTTAAAATTTACCATAAGTAGAAAAATAGCATTGAAAAATGCAAAAATTTAAAAATCATAAAACATTGAAGACTGCTTCAATTGCACTTCAATTGCGATTGTCAATAACGTAGAAAATTGTAATAAAAGTATTTAAAATATACACATTATATAAAATAAAGCAAATAGAACATTATTATAATGATTATTAGCCTTATAAAGTACTCGTGGAAAAGGCACTTTTAGCAGTCTTTTATGATATTTGAGTTTTAATTGTCACACTGCAACATCCATGGTATCTACCAAATTAGCAGACTTCAAACGCAGAAGTCGTGCAAGTACTGCATTTTTAATATGTATTTAAAGAGTGCTGCGTTTTAACCTGGTAATTATTCAATAATTACTGCATTTTATTCAAGTGAATGATGATTACCGCCTTATTTCTTGGTACATAGAGGTACGAGGGTGGATTGAAAAGTAGTCGGCCTAACACAGATCCATTCAATTCTAAAAATCAACTCTACCCACATTATTTGGTTCAGTTCAGACTAGTTAATTGTGTGAAGTTTGAAAGGTGTGCTATACTTAGTTGTGATTTTATAAATTTATTAACAAAACAATCGGACATAATCTCAGCAAATGGAGCAAATCCAGCAGCGTGCCGTCATTAAGTACCTCCATAAGAAGAGGCTGTCATCAAAAGCCATCCATGATGATATAGTCAGTACATTATGGGATTCCGCTCTGTCATATTCATCCGTCAAAAAATGGATATCAAAATACAAGCGTGGTAGAGAGAGTGTGAAAGACGAACCCCGCTTTGGGAGGCCTTCGACGTCCACTCCTGACGAAAATATTAAAAAATACTTGATTTAATTATGGGAGACCGCAGATAAAAAATCAGAGAGATAGCCAAGACTATAAGCATCTTTTATGAACGAACTCAAAACATCATAGTCAACGTGTTGGGTTTCCACAAGGTGTCTGCGAGGTGGGTTCCGCGACTGCTTTCAGTTGAACAAAAAAAGCATGCGATTGACTATTGCACGCGACTGTTTGGAGTTATTTGAAGCCGATGACGATGATTTTTTGAATCGTTTTTTACTATGGACGAAACATGGGTTCATTACTGTACACCAGAAACAAAACAACAATCAAAACAGTGGAGAAGACCTGGTTCACCACCCCTAAAAAGGGTAAGGCGATTTTGTCGGCAAATAAGGTGATGGCTTCACTATTCTGGGACTCGAAGAGTGTAATTATGGTTGATTATCTTGAAAGGGGTCAGACTATAAACTCTGATTACTACTGCACCTTACTACGTCATTTACGAAAGAAAAAAGAAAAACGTCCAGGAGAAAATACCTGTTTCATTAAGATTAAGCTCGTGTTCACACGTCTGTGCAATCAATGGCTGAAATCCACAACTGTGGCTTTGAACTGTTACCGCATCCGCCTTATTCACCTGATCTGGCACCATCAGACTTTTTTCTGTTCCCTAACCTAAAAAAGCACTTGGGAGGTCAAAGATTTTCGACAAACGACGAGGTCAAAGCAGCAGTAGACGCATATTTTGACTCTAAGGAATAATATTTTTTTTCAATGGTCTAAATGCTTTGAAGTTAAGGTGGCAAAAGTGCATTGAACTTGATGGTGATTATGTAGAAAAATAAAAATATATTTGATATAGTATGTGTTTATTTTCTTGGTTAGGCCGACTACTTTTCAATCCACCCTCGTAATTCAGTGCATTTACTGCGTTTATAACTAATAAAAGTCTCACTTCCAATTTTTTTAAATTTTGTCTGTGTAATGAATATGGTAACTTTATACATTGGCACTGAAATTTTAACGAATAAATTAATTTGATCTACATAATGCTTAAATTAATATAATTTAGAATGTATAAACTAACTAGCCAATACCATGACATTCACTAATTCCACTTTGAAAATTGACTATTTTAAGTCAACGTGAACAAGCACTATGGCTCCGCATCGGTGCTCTTCTTCTCCCTTTTTCGTCTGTTTTTGTATACACAAGTAACCTTTTCTGCTTAGAAAGGAAAAGCAGAAAGTCCGGAGAAAGTGGGCGGGACACATAGCGAGAAGAACCGATGGCCGTTGGGGCGGAAAGGTTCTGGAATGGCGACCGCGCACAGGACGTCGCTCCGTGGGTAGGCCCCCGACAAGGTGGACCGACGATCTGGTGAAGGTCGCGGGAAGCCGCTGGATGCGGACTGCGCAGGACCGATCGTTGTGGAGATCCTTGGGGGAGGCCTATACCCAGCAGTGGGTGTCATGTGGCTGAGACGACGACGACGATTAGTTGCAACAGAGTTGCATTGTTGCAAGTTTAGAATAGAATAGAATCATTTATTTTGCTAGAATGTACAGGCATAGTCTTAAATAAACGGTTTGAACAACACACATTCATCCAAATAACGGCCATGCAAAAGTTCTTATATTATAAAATGTCTAATTATATTGAATTTATTTAATTACATTGGAATAACACTTAAAATAGTCAATTTTCAAAGTGGAATTAGTGAATGTCATGTATTGGCTAGTTAGTTTATACATTCTAAATTATATTAATTTAAGCATTATGTAGATCAAATTAATTTATTCGTTAAAATTGCAGTGCTAATGTATAAAGTTACCATATTTATTTTCAATTTTAATGTCATACATTTAAAACAATGCCAACGCTAATAATAAAGTCTAAATATTCATTACACAGACAGTTCTATCACTTTCTTAGAGTGACATTCATCAAATGCACTAAGCACAAATTAGCGCTAAACAAATATTCATTAACTGTATAAAAACTCCTCGGATAAGCTACAACATGATTTAAAATTTCCGAGTTGTAAATTTTTTAATGTCACTTGGTAGGTGATTGAATATTTTTACAGCCTTCGATCGACAGTTATTCGAACACATGGCCGTTCGCATTTATATCCTAATCGATGCTGGGTTTTTTGGCCATACTCAGCTGAACTTTCTGCTTTTCCTTTCTAAGCAGAAAAGGTTACTTGTGTATACAAAAACAGACGAAAAAGGGAGAAGAAGAGCACCGATGCGGAGCCATAGTGCTTGTTCACGTTGACTTAAAATAGTCAATTTTCAAAGTGGAATTAGTGAATCTCATGGTATTGGCTAGTTAGTTTATACATTCTAAATTATATTAATTTAAGCATTATGTAGATCAAATTAATTTATTCGTTAAAATTTCAGTGCCAATGTATAAAGTTACCATATTCATTACACAGACAGTTCTATCACTTTCTTAGAGTGACATTCATCAAATGCACTAAGCACAAATTAGCGCTAAACAAATATTCATTAACTGTATAAAAACCTCTCGGATAAGCTACAACATGATTTAAAATTTCAGAGTTGTAAATTTTTTTATGTCACTTGGTAGGTGATTGAATATTTTTACAGCCATCGATCGACAGTTATTCGAACACATGGCCGTTCGCATTTATATCCTAATCGATTCTGGGTTTTTTGGCCATACTCAGCTGAACTTTCTTCTTTTCCTTTCTGAGCAGAAAAGGTTACTTGTGTATACAAAAACAGAGGAAATTTCGCCACCGCGCCCGCGAGTCAACGTGAACAAGCACAACCTCGTGAATCAATATGAAGAATTATTCTTCAAATTGATTCACGAAGCTATCTACGGCCGACCTAACAGTGGAGAGTACTCCACATCGCGAGCTCCTCTTCACCCTGGCGCCTCTGCCAGGCCCGGTGCAGAGTCTCGTCGGCTAGCCGTCGCTCATCGAGGGCCAGCCGCCGCTCTTCGAGCTCCAGCCGCCGCTCCTCCAGCTGGCGCTGGGCCGTCGCCTCGCGGGCGCGCCGCTCCTCCAGATCTAGCACCCACCGCGCCGGAGCCGCTGTAAAAAATGAAATCTCTTCGTAACTGCATGTTACAAAAACAGGATAATTTGAAAGATAATAGGGAGGGCTGCTATTTTCTGTCATCTTGCCATTGAATTGTATAGTGCACTGACACATGTTCCTTTGATGAATGATTATGTAGCTCAAAATACTCACTTTGTGGCCTGGCTCTCATCAGCTGATCATCAGCCTCCCTTCTGGTGTGCGTTCTTTTGCCTGCAACAAAATACCCACTCATGAAACATTTGACTTACTTAAGTGTATTGTTATTATTAAATAATTATTGTTATTAAGAAATGAGATATTTTAGTAATTAATTGTTATGCAACCCCTTTTACGAAATCGCACAATCTGTCGCACTTTAATTTTCTCAATTTGTAAATAAGGTTTTTTGGTATTGTGCTTAGAAATACCTACGCGGACGGGCGATGGGTGGAGTCAGCACCGGTGCCTGTGACGGCCCGGCTGCAGCGTCATCGCCTGAAAATGAAATGTTTAGAATTAAATAACGCATACAAAATACTTTCAAGTATATTTTGATATACAAATAGATTTATTTATTATTATCACATACAAGGAGGCGGAGAAGGCCACGATTGCGAAGAGGGCGAAATCGACATTGCTGGTGGTGGTGGTGGAGGCAGAGGTGGTGACGCTGCTGGTGGTGGGACTGGGTGGGCAGGAGGTATGTCCAAGCCCATCTGAAAAACAATAAGTTATTATGTTACCAACAATACTGCATATTGTAGAGCAAAAACTCGAATGAATAAAATGAACAAGTATAAAAAAAAATAAAGCAAAAACATACATCAACCTCTATTCGGACATTTTCTATGCCCAGTACATTTTGTACCCCCATGAGAGAGAGTATCCTCTCTTCCATGGGGGTCAAAATGTCCGCCAACGCCGGGCCACCACCTGTGCCACTACTATGCTGCCGCAATGCCGACCCCTTCCTCTTCACTTTCGACTTTTGGTCGCTCCAGTACTATTAAAAGCGCAAACCATGGGAAAATATTAGTTAAGCCTTGACCCTCACCATGCCACACACACACATTCTATACTTGGATCACATGCCTAGCATAATAATAATAAGAAAAGACAACCTAATTGTTGCTACATTTAATTTGATGCAGCAGCAATTAGGTTCTGACCAAGCATATTGTTTTGCCCAAAGACAGTGCTGATATTCTATCCATATCGACAGACATAATGACAGAGATATAATGCATATAAAGATAAACAAACCAGACACACTGTGTACAATATATATAACAACAAGGCATGAGATGAGATATGAATAAAAAAGTTGGTTAGGTGCATTTTGCTGAGCCTGCGAGAGATCTTAGAAGCTTATAACACATCATATCAAATAATCACTCACTAGTCTCCACTCCTTGGCGCTTTTTGTGACGCCGTCACCCACTGCATTGAGCTCAGAGGCCAGCTCGTCCCACAGGTTTATCGTAAGCTGCTTCCCCTGTGGTCCCCCGAGTTGAGTGGCTCGGGCCAGCAGTGGGTGACGCTCCATCCACGCCACTAACATCTCCCTTTGGGTGGTACTATTTTTTTTTTGCGCAGGCATCTGAAATGAGTTACAGCAAACTGAAAACGTACAAAGACAAGCAACATGCAAGTAGTTGGCCTAAGGCAGAAAACCTACTTCTTTTTGTTATAAAGTACACACATAAATACATTTATTGCGTGAAACTGACTGAAAACGTACAAAGACAAGCAAAATGCAAGTAGTTGGCCAACGGCAGAAAACCTACTTCTTTATTGTTATAAAAGTGCACACACAGAAATACATTAATTGCGTGAAAGTGCGCTGCCATTTAATTTTAGTTTTTAAAGCTATGAGATCCCAGTCCCAAAACAAACTCTTTGCATCTTCTAATGATAAAAAGTAGTACTTACGTCGTATTTATTTCTTCTTTCTTTGTAATAATGATGCTTTATTCAATAATTAATAGTAGGTTATAAAATTCGCGAATTTTGCCAATGTCAAACTTCAAAGTCGTTATGGTGATTTGAAATCAGTGTGACCAGATTAATTTTTACGAAAATTACGAAAATTTTTACGTCAAAGTGTAATTCTATTACTCGACTTGCGAATAAAAGTCCCAATAATCCAAGAAATCTTTCAGTTTTGTGCAGGTGTGTTAGATGATTAGAAACTACATGTAATTCATACACATAAGATTTTATTTACCTACCTACTTACATATTTGTACATCTAAAACATAAAATACACACCTCTTTAGAGAAAATGGATTATTTATCCGAAATATACCGAAAAATACTGACTCCTTACAATATACCTACAAAAATACTGAAGTCCAGAAAAATCGATAAAATATACTGAAAAAGTATTAAAATACTGAATCTGGTCACACTGGTTGAAACCACTCTCGTCATTCAAGTTCGTTCATTCGACGAAAGCCGACGCTACATCAAGCGCGCCAGAAAGTTAGGCGGTCGCTCGGAGTCAACGCCGAAAATTCACTTCGGCTTTCGCGGAGTGCGTTACCGAAAAAAAGCTTTGAGTTAGGCGGTCGCCCCGCGGTGGTATATAGAACTTATTGTTAAATAATAATGTGTCTTTTATAACTGATGGTATTAGTAGCCGTTCAGGCTCTAAACAATTGTTAAATATACAGTGGGCTGGTGTGTTCGCAGCACGTCTATAAACAGATAACATTATTTTTAGAGGTACTTGATCGGTTGGGTTTCTGGGTGGCGGTGGTACTGGGGAGGTGGAACCGGAAACGTAGAATCGCTGCTTGATGTAGTATCAGTCAATGGTCGATTTTTATCATGCTGCCTTTGTCTTTCCGTTTCTCGATATCAACAAGCAGCACATACTCTTAATATCAACAAGCAGCACATACTCTTAATTTACCAGATTTTGTTGTTTGTGTAAACTCCAGGTCTTCTTTAGATACAAATAATTAGATGATTTTCAAGTACCATCACATATCACAATGGGGTTATTGTCTTCAGTACCAAAGAGCCCTTGAGTAAAATAATCAGATTTCGGGCACTGTGTACTGCTCTCGTTAAATGGTTGAGTCCCAAATGCATTGGCACATAATGTTCTGTTAAACAATTCCACATTTTTTTATAAATAGAAAAAAAGAAAGAAGAAAGAAATTTTATTTTATTTGAAAAAAAATCACACAACACAAAAACATACATAAAAATAAAAACAATGAAATTTGTCTCAAAACGGTCACGACTCAGCATAATGCGTGGTCTATGACCAGCGCTGATCTTCCGTCGTGACCGGTTTGACAATCCGATTCGGAGACAAAAAAATAAAAAAATATGCCACAACAAACAAAAACTTTTCCGGCTGTATGAATCAAATTCCTTAACATTTCAAAAACAAGACAAAAAATAAAAGTGACAGACCGGAGAGACATTGACATATACAATTAGAAGGAACAAAACAAACAACAAAGATACAAAATACGTTTCATTGCTCTGATATATGAGCAGACAGTGCCCTATCCTACCAAAAAAGTGTAGCTTTTCGAGCCATCGATTCCCCAGTTCTCAATTTAACTAAATATATTCCTAAAGCACTTTTACTTTTCTTACACAGTCCCTCTAATTGAGGCACAATTCTAAACAACTCTAAAAACTTATAAATAGTAAGACCTAATGGCAAATGGTATCATTGGCATTCTCAATGTCCTCAAAATTGAGTACAGCATTAGTAGGAGCACTAGACAATAAATTCAGCATATTTTCAAAAAAGTCAAATGACTTTCTTTAAAAGTGGAACTACACTCGAACCCATTTAATATTATCCCAGTTATAAATGACAGAGTGGTACTCACATACACGAGCATTTCCAGTTGTGTATAGCCTTTGGTCTTTTAAAGTTGCTCGTTTTAAATACCTTGGAACCCTCTGTCGCCCAGGGCTGACACTATTAGGCACGAAGCAACGATGTGTGTTTTCTAAAGTGCGTTTATAATTAGATAATGTTATGTTCTCTTGCACATGGGGTTGGTTTAGCCCTCCAACCCAAGACCCTGGTTCTGACCTGGGCAATACAGAGCTTGAAGGCGGATCTGATGCTGCTTGTTCAGAGTGTTTATCTTGGACAAGCCAGGGTTCAACAGGGGGAACAATAATTGCTTCAGGTTCAATAGGCGCGGGGCCAATATTTTCATGATCTCGCATCCAGCAAGCACGGCATGCCCAAGCTTCATTAGGAACCTGAAAAGAAAATACATTTTACTTAGGAATCTGAAAGAAAATACAGTTTACTTTACAAAAAAATCTAATTATTACTACCTAATAAATTAAAACAAATAACAAAGGTTTATTATTCCATGCCTTTTGTATTTTTTTTTTACATTTAGTTTTTGTTACTTTTGTTAGTTTATTTGTATTTACCATCTTTTAGTATAAGTAATGTTAGTTTTCTATGGTCATGAATCCCATTTGGGTAAAAGCCTCCTTCATGGACTATTGTACTACCTAATCTCAAAGGTCATCAAATCCTTGTTTGAGTTCGAGGTAACCTAAGCTAACAAAACTTGCCAATGAGAAATGCACTTTACATAAAAAGGGAACAATGGTCAGAGATTTACCGTCAGGGTGGTGAAAATATATCGATACCTTTGGGTAGAAAGGTCGTATAAACAAAACCCGACTTTTCAGGAGAGCGGAAAAAAAATATTTCTTTTTTAATAAAAATTCATAACTTTTTTGTTTTTGAAGTTATAAAAAAATTATCAGTGAAAAAGATACAAAATTTGAGAATGAAAAAGGCTAAATTATCAAAACATATCTATCTTCTTTTGTTTTAAAGTTAGCTTGGATTTACGTCTAATTAAACAATTTATGGTTAATACACCCCATGAAAATGTATCTACCTAAAAAAACTGTATAGGTCGTATATCCATTTTTGGTAAGCTTATTATCACATTTACTGTCTTAAAAACCCATAGATGTAGTTTTTTTGGTATTAAAAACCATTTATAATCATAGATCAATTGAATTCTGACTAATAAACAATCCTGTTACTCCCAGAATATTTAGGAACTCAATTATTATTATTCTAATACCCAAGAAAGATCGACTGAAATAAAATAAAACTACCTGAAATACGAAATCAACATTTATTAGGTATCATAATACCTTCTAATCAACATTTAATATTATTTCAATAATGGTACAATATAACCTAACAGTTTTAACTATTCTAAAATTTAAAGGTAATAATTAACAAACAACAACAATAATAAAAAAAAACATTAATTATTCAACTTCTTCTTAATTAATGTAATCAGGCATTTTAGTCATTTATAAAATTATGACTCGATCTATTTGTAGTAAAATCAGTTTTTTTTATTTAAATGTAATTCAAATAAACTTTGTAAGCCTATGTACGAGAAAACTAAACTTAAGTATCTGATTGTTTATAGTAGGAATGTGGATTTAAATTATTGTAATCTATTTATGAATACAAAAACATTTTCAACATAGAAATTTGAGCGATACGTAGAATACAATCATTTAATAGAACATAGTCTGTTTTTTACTAAATAATAATTTGCCAACAAATGAAATGTGTAATTAGGTAAATACGAAACGTTATTATTTATTATAATAATTATTATAATTATAATATTATTCAATAAGCTTTTCTTCGTCGGTTAGCGTAAGAGAATCAGCCACATTTTCATGGGATAAGGTAAAATAATCATGGTGGTATCTTTTTGGTATAATTCCATTGTCACATAGACGTTTTAAATCCCTTTATTTTACATCTGATATTATGGTCATTACGACGTCGAATTTAAACTAATTGTAAGTAATGTATTTAACTCGCTAGGGCGTATATACCGTTTACAATTAACGACGATTTTTACGCCCTGAGTTAATATAAATTATGGTCATTACATAATAACAAAACTACAAAAAAAAATACATTCGGCTTTTACGTTTGATAATTTACCTTTTTAAGACGTTATGACCGAAATTTTCTGGGTCGTATTAACATTTTTTTTTGCGAATTTCTGTATTTCGTATATACAGATCGATAGAGAAAAAAAATCTGAGAAAAATGGTATATGTAACTCAATTTGGCCAAAATGATTTATACGACCTTTCTACCCAAAGATTACCAACCTGCCTTGCAAAAAAAAATTTTCTATATAGTTTCTTTCGTTACTGCCATCGAGGAGCCTATTACGCCGTCGGTCTTTACGCCTTGAGAGCGATATCCCGAAACATATGCAAACACTTGTGTGCCCTACTTGTCTGCTCGGCTGATGGTCGGGTATCTCAAGACGGTTTGTTGCTTCTCTTGTGACAAGAGTGATACACTCTTGACACAGCTGATCACCATCCGACTACTAAAACAAAAATATCATTGCCTATAACACAAAGACTACACGACAGACGAGACAAATGTAGTCTCAGCACAAACTACTACCATTTTAAGAACAGATTACTTACAAAAAACGAAAACGTAACCATTGACCATTAGGATGCAGGCATCATCAGTTCTTTCAACTGCCTGCCTCTTTAAATGGACAAACGCACCTACATACATTATCTTACATATATATACATAATTAAATGCACACTTTCTAATTAAAAAAATACTCACCTCACGTCCACACCATTCTTCAATAACGGAGACAATTTCGGGGCTCAGTTCCACTGCGAAATAATGATGCAATTGCATTCCTGATTGCAATAGTATGTGACAATTCATGCAAATAGCCATAGTCGCTGAAATAAATATATTTAACTAATATAACCAATAATCAGTAGTACCCAACAAACAAACTAAACTTATAAAATTAAGTCTATATGGTCTAATCTAAACTCTTATACTTGTACTCATGATAAATTTTAAATAGAAAAATATTGGAAAAAATTAACTCGGCCACAAGTGAATTCTCAGATGGGAATCGAACCCATGACCTTTGGAAATCCGGTCCAATGCTCTAACCGCTGAGCTACCGAGACTTGCGAACCACCGTCGAGTTTCTCCAATACTTTTCTATTTTTAATACGCTGTAGGCCAGCGTTGTCACATCAATGCTAGGAATATTCTTCCTTGCATTCGAAAGAAACATCTTTTCAGGTGTTTAACGATCGATTAAGATGCAACAGCCAATAATTTGTGATTTGCCTCTATAAGAAGAAATGTGTTCTTCTTATAGAGGCTAGTTACATTGCTTTTTAGCCGTATAATATTCAAAGTCATATAAAGAATTTTAATATAGTCAATTATTCTTAGAAAAGTATTGCACAAGGCAACTATGATGCTTTTTAACTTATAGGAGCATTTGATAAGACGTCTATACAACAAACGAATTCTTACATTTTATATGATCTTGAATATTAATACAAATTTGGATGAAAGCAATCTATATTCCTAAAGACAGTGATTATAAAGATATTAGTCTCGGTAGCTCAGCGGTTAGAGCATTGGACCGGATTTCCAAAGGTCGCGGGTTCGATTCGACACTTGTGGCCGAGTTAATTTTTTCCAATATTTTTCTATTTAAAATTTACCATTAGTATAAAAATAGCATTGAAAAATGCAAAAATTACAAAATCATAAGATATTATTCTCTTTATGGTTACATTAAAATGCTTTTCATAATTAGATTCGCCAATTAGAAAGTACAGCTGATTGTGTTCTTACGGAGCGGAATTTACATTTAAAGAATGGATTTAAAATGCTTTTCATAATTAGATTCGCCAATTAGAAAGTACAGCAGATTGTGTTCTTACGGAGCGGAATTTACATTTAAAGAATGGATTTAAAATGCTTTTCATAATTAGATTCGCCAATTAGAAAGTACAGCAGATTGTGTTCTTACGGAGCGGAATTTACATTTAAAGAATGGATTCAAAACACTGGAAGAAGTTGAAAAGGAGCGGTGGTTACAGAAGAAAAGTAAAAAAGGTCTACGAAAACATGGTTGTGGGCATTACATCCACCACCTCTACTCCTATGATGCTACAAAATTACCAAGCCCATACCAACGAATCAGCCAGTAGTTCCGTAGAGGATTATTTTATTGAAAAAAGAATAGAAAGGAAACTAGTGACGAAGAATAAAATTATAGTGATATAGACATATTTTTATTGTATTATTACCAATTATTTAAGGATTACAATATTCCCTATATATTCATCTTCAATAAAATGGTCGTAAATTAAATACTCTTTACAATTTCGGCAGAAAATGAAATTAAATTGTTGCACAACCCCTATGTTTTGACGACCTATCACAAAGTGTTAAGGTAAACTAGAATGGGCCGGATATGTACTAATAAAACATTCCTTTCTCAGAATAAAATGTGTCCACTTCCATGGCCATCGCATATTATGTAAACTAAGATCTTTTCTTTGTAAAAATTTGTCATCATCTGCCATTCCATTGCAATATCTGCGGACAAAAATAATACTTATTATAAGAAAGATATGATTTTGGGGTCAAATTTAATATAATATGAATTTGTTCGATGGTCTGTTTGCTCCTTAAGAAATCAGCGCATTTGGGGCATTTATTATTTTGATGTTTCATTAAAAACCCACACACATACGCACAAACTTGTAATTCTGCAGATTCAGTAGATGATAGTTCCAATAAAGTTTCATCTACTGAATCTGCTTCGAGACAACCAGATTCTTGCGCGATTTGTTCTTCAGCATTTTCAGCAGAACGAATGAGTGCGGGTGTTAATAGTTTTTTAAAATAACTAAAATGCAGTCATTTGATCCTGCTCACATTTCCCACATGACATGTGAGCAAGGTTGGACATGATCGCTGTTTTTAAGGCTGCTGTAAATTGCCCCACAGTGGGATTAGTGTTGGCACCACAGTTTGCCCTTATGCAACCAAATAAATTTTCTAGGGGATCCTGTTTCTAAATTTATCGCAGTCCAGTTTTGTAAAACTTTCTTATCTGTTGCGTGGATAATATAAAAAAAATTAAATTGTTCTCGTAAATGCTTTAAAACATATTTTTACTGCTTGTTTCTTGGAAAAGCCAGTCAACGTATATTGCTTAAAAAAAAAAATTTCAAACCATGAATCGACCAAGTGGTAGGCATTTACGCCGCTATTGCCCAAACCTTCAGAACACAAGCCAACAAATTTCATCAACATATATTTTTTTTAATGTTCTATTTGATAGCTTTTTTTCAAATTCCTCAAGGTCTTTGATATTGTGATAAATAATTAATTAACAAGAAAATATACTAGAAAAAAGCAACTAGTCTCATGTCGCCCTGACGGACCCATGAGACTAGTTGCTTTTTTCTAGTATATTTTCTTGTTAATTATTTATCACATAAAAATAGCATTGTAAAATGCAAAATTAAAAAGTTATAGTCTTTGATATTTTTATTAGAGTTGGCTCTCCGTCAACCCCTTTTTGTGATACGCTCATTTTTATGAATGATTTTAGCTCTGTTTGTATTTCTGAGATCTTTACATGTAGTTTGGATTTCATATAAATAATTTTGCTGGGATATAATGGTTGCTATGCTCTCCTTAATAGCTTTAATTTCGTTAGTTGTTGTTGAAATTTCCGGTTCTGTGTGTGTATAAACGAGGAAACTCTATTCCGGAATGGTGACAGGGAACTCGCCCTCGACTGTACCAACAATCGGGTCTTGGGGCACAAAACAGCAATTCTAAAGTACAATAAAAATAGATCTATACAAAGAAATTAATTACACACTTTAAACGGTTATATGTTAATTAGTTTAATAATAATGTTCGTTAGAACTGCTTTTATTTTGGGTGGCAGCCCTTCATAAAGACATAATATGCAAGTACGATAATACTAATTCAACTGCTGTTATAGGTCTTTAATAATAATTGCTCACGAAAGTTGGCGGGCAGTCTTTAAAATCTTTGCGCGTTGCCGCAATTAATTGGGATAGCACACGCCAACTGTCACTATCCTCATTAATTTTATTTTTTATTGTAACGATGGCATGACGCCATCTATTCAAAGGCAGGACATGCTCTATTTCTTCGGTTTTGTATACCTTAATCTCGATATAATGAGAGCCTTTCTTGTTCTCATTGATTTGGCAAGAGTGCCCGTTCGCCAATCGTCGTGTGTAATAGTTATAAACTGGTGCTTTGTTTTTACCTTTCGGCTTGGGCGGTGGTTGTGGTTCTTCATCGCTGTCGCTTATGTCACCGAACAATTCTTGGGCGGTAGCTCTTGCACTTTGCATAGAAACAGGTCTTATCTTGGGCTTCTTTTTCGATGGACCGGCGACGGTAGCGGGGGCGGTGGTGGCAGGCGCTGCTACCCGTTTCTTCGGCTTGTCAGTTTTCTTCGCAGTTTCTGTCTCCGTTTCTGAATGACTAACATCTTCATCGGATGGAAACAGAGTGTCAGCAGTAGCGGTAACATGATGATTTGACCTGTCGAAAAATAAAAAAAGGATTTGAAATAATTACACAACAACTTCGAAGATAAAGTACTTATATTGTTTATCAATTAACTATTACTACCGTACACAGACTTTGAATAGGTACTTAAATAATTATATTTATTAATAAAATAATAAGTACTTATTAATTTAATACAACAATGAAAGGTTAGGTTAGGTCCAGGCAACTATGAATACTGCGTACTGTATGGGACGCACATACAAATGCAAACATTTACCTCTTGCAGGAATCGAACCCGCAATCGTAAGTTCAGTAGTCATATTCACCCACTAGTTGCAATGACTATAGGTACTTAGTTAAATAATATACTTGGTAGGTAGGTACTTTGAATAGGTACTTAAATAATTATATTTATTAATAAAATAATAAGTACTTATTAATTTAATACAACAATGAAAGGTTAGGTTAGGTCCAGGCAACTATGAATACTGCGTACTGTATGGGACGCACATACAAATGCAAACATTTACCTCTTGCAGGAATCGAACCCGCAATCGTAAGTTCAGTAGTCATATTCACCCACTAGTTGCAATGACTATAGGTACTTAGTTAAATAATATACTTGGTAGGTAGGTACTCACATTTTGTTTTATTATTAGGTTGATGATTTCTTGTAGAGTTGTTGTTGGTCCCTCAGGAGAACTGGATGTGAGGTGATCCAGGTTGGATAGGCTTAAATATTATGTTTCACACAATACTCTTCATGTAACGACACACACGGATGCACACTTAAAAAAAATGCTTACTTTATAATAATCCTAAAATGGATTGATGTGGATCTCAGTTTCACAGTGCCCCGCAAGCAATATTTCGCGACATAGGTACTTTATACGGTGACTTACAAAAGATATTTTAAGTAAACAGGAAAACAAATTTATATCTAAAAAGTATAGATAAGTAAAAAGTAGAAACCTGATCGACTGATTTTTACCAAGCTATGATAATTTTATAGTACCCTAAATGTAACGTTTAGTGATTTGCGACCTTATTTAGATACGGGTTCGACTCCGTTATAAACATTAAACATAAAAAAAACCACTGACTTAAGCCACCTCCAAATCCCGGGTTCGATTCCGATCGAGCCAATGTAGGTTTTTTTTCTATTATTGTCTGTAGTCCGATTCTTTGTCAAGTTCAATATCCGACTTCTTACTTCCTACTAATATTATAAATGCGAAAGTTAAGATGTTTGGATGTTCGTTGCTCAATCATGTAAAAACGGCTGAACTGGTTTGGTTGAAATTTGGAACACAGTTGTAGCCTGGAGAAGAACATAGGACTATTTACCCACGCAACATATCAAATTCCGGTATAACGTCGAGTAGTCTACGCGGATGAAGCCGCGGTGGAAAGCTAGTTTTTAATATTTTTTAAATTAAAGATTTTAGCATTCACAATGCTATTTTTGTATAATACTAAATAAGAGATCGAACCCGACCGAGTGACTCGGTAGCTCAGTGGTAAGAGCATTGGACCGTACTTCCAAAGGTCGCGGGTTCGGTTCCCGTTCGATAATATAATCTGGTACGAGTAGTATTTTTTCTAGTATAATTATTTTATAGTAGCGGCCGTCCGCGGTTTCACCTGCGTGGTTCCCTTTCCGTAGGAATATCGGGATAAAAAATATCTGATGTGCTATTCCAGCCTATAGTCTATCTCTATTGCAAATTTCATCCAGATCCGTTCAGAGGGCCTAGTGCGAGTTTGCAAATGTCCAAACGTTACTATCAGGTGAGAGTTACATTTTCAGAGATAGCTTTTATACAATAGGAATAAGGTTGAGAATTAAACTCTATTCGCAAACTGCGGCGTAAGCGAGTTTTTGCGTGAATGAGTAACAAACTAAGTAGGATTTTAATAATTTAATAAAATGTATATTTTATTCCATTACGGAATCGAACCCGTGATCCTCAGTTTTGCAATCGGTTATGCCCATCATTCATAGAGGGAGGTATACACCTACGTACGTTGATCGATAAAAAACAACGCTATTAGAATCGTTTTTCTCTTGTTAAATAAGTATTTGAGTGGTGATACAAAAAACAATTATAATTTAAAGTGACAAAAACTAACTAGGTACACTAAGATTCGTACTATCTGACGACCTGTTTGGCGCAGTGGTACTATACGCCTTCTGCGCCAGAGGTCTCGGGTTCAATCCCCGGACAAGACAAATATTTATTTGTCTTGGTCTGGGTGTTTAATATGTATATTATGTATGTGTTTACAAAAAAAGTATATTAGTATGTTTATCCGTTATCTAGTATCCTTAACTCAAGTTCTTCATGAGTGAAACTACCGTGGGATTTTATTGGTGTGATTGTAAGAAATTATTTATAGCAGCACATTAGGTTATACAAAACTGACAAAAATCTGCAATTTATTATGAACCTAAAAAGATTTAAATATTGACATTTAAGTATAAAACTGATCGAATTTGATTACCCTGTTGTGGTATCCCTGCGTGCCGTTAACTGTACTTAAGTATTTTTAAAACATTGCTTTCGTTTACAGTCGAGTAGAATAATTATTTTACAATAGTGCACGTGCATCATGTGGGTACCTACCTAGGTAGAGATGTACGGCGAAGAATTCATGCAGTGTTGTATTGTATGTCATCCCTAATATGGTAACACGATAAATAACTTGTTTTGCTATTCTATTTTGAACTTTATGATTAATTTTGAATATGTATAAATTGGGGGTAATATTTAAAAAATCAATCACTTTTCTACTTCGCCATTTACACTCTAGACTTCTAGACCAGCACGATTTGATATTCCAAATAAATTATGTCGGTAAGTTTTTAGTGATTTAATTAGATTTTATAATATAAGTATTTATTTATTTTACAAAACTTATTACTGTTTGTAGCAATTACTTACACTTATAATATAAAGTATTGTTCGGTACTTAACTGAAAATAAGGTGGTGAGGTGGTTTGTGTATTTAATTTTTATACTTAAATATATCTTTATTTTATTGCAGGATACTTCAACTTTGTAGATTTGAGCGAACTTCCTAAAAATAAAAACATTCTAGAGTCTCGTAAGCGACGAACTGTTTAGAATTCCTTAACGACTACCTTTTGTTTTATTAAGACACCGATGCAAGGATATAAAATCATACGTATTGAAGTTTATGATGCGAAAAAATTTGATAGTATAGACGATACGATATGCAAGTGCAAAGCCGAATTGTGTGTACAACATGTGGTGAAGGGGGTGTTGTTTGATGAAGTTTACACTAGCACGTGTGATTAGTATATGTAAGGAAACATCATGATTTATTTATAAAGCATAGCGATGTTCATAATTTTAATACTAGAAACAAGAATAAGCTTGCCGTTCCAAAATTTCGGCTTGAAAAATGTAGACGCTCGTTTTTGGGGAAAGGCATAGCCTTTTTTAATAAAGTTCCACAAAAAGTTATTGAGCTGCCTTTGCATAAATTTAAAATATATGTTAAAAAAACGCTCTTAAGCAAAGGTTATTACAAGGTAGATGACTATTTAAAAGACCAAAATGCATGGATGTGATACCAACATTAAACATACTATTGTAAATAGTGTAAGAGGAAAATATTCTAATATGAGTATGAGAAAATTTTCTTCTTTTATTAAATATATTTCAAGATTGTAGATTTGTGTTTGGCAACAACATGTTCCATTGTAAATGTTGTTGTTTCTGCTAAGGCTGATAAGTTTCTTGCGGCCGTTCTTCTTATCAGTTAAAAGATGTCCTGAATGGCTGGTAGGGAAAAAAAATGTTGGACTATTCGAAAGTACTTATCTATAAGTCTATTTGAATAAAAATCTTTGACTTTGACTTTGACTTTGAGTTAACAATGAAATCATTTCGAAATGTAGAACACGATATCTTTTCCACTACTGTTGGGAAAGGGGTATGGTCTTTGTGGTGATCTGCGGTATTTCTTGTAGATATTGTCCCAGAAGCGCTTGCGCTCCGGCAGCAGCGGCCCGCGCAGCTGCAGTTGCCGCCCCAGATCCATGTGCGGCGACGCGAGCGCACCCACCGGCGGCCACGCCGGCAGCGACGAGCCCTTCGGGACCGGCACACTAGAATGCAAGCAACATACAATGCTACTAGTTTCTTGCCGGTTCTTCTCATTACAAGGTCTTTCCCCGGTGAGGTTTGTGAACCGTTAGCATTTAGCGGCACATAAGTTATACTTAGGCATTAAAATAAACGATACGCTGAATAATTCACGATATAGACACTAGGTACCAAAATTATAATAATCTCCTGTAACACCAGGGGCTGTATTATAGGTAAAAATTTACGCTAATCGCGTTAGCTTTAGAATAGTGTAAGACTGAACTTTTATGCAGCAGACGGCAAAACACTCTTGTAAAGAGATATCAAGCCTATTAGGACGACTTTCTAATAGAGTACTTATACACCAATATGCAGATGATAGCAATATTTAATGCTATTGAACAGAATTAGGCAACACAAAGCAGAACTCAAGAGCAGTATCCAGTTGATATATCGCTCTAGTCTTCTAAACTTGTTATTTACACTACATACATTATTTTAGTGTTTCTAAGTGCAATTTAAAAGCCATAAGTATTCATTTCTGCCATATACAGCCGCACACCGCCGCAGAAACCGCCTCTGTGGTCTAGTGGTACAACCACCGGTATCAGACCCAAGGGTCCCGGATTCGATTCCCAGCGGGGAATATTGTATTCGGTTTGGTTGGTGGTAGGACTTGTTGTAAGTCCGCCTGGCTAGCTACCACCATCTTATCTATGTCTGACGCCATAACAACAATGTTTCCAGCATTGTTGATGAAGGCTAAGAGCTTCCCCGTCGCTCATAAAAACCAAAAAAAATAAAAAAATAAAAACACCAGCTTTGTTTGTTACTCTTTCAGGGAAAAACTGCTCTGAACGAATTTAGATGAAACTTTACAGTAATAATATATCTTATACATCAGAATGTACGCTATGTACGAATGTACGAACGTACGCTTCAATTTATCCCGACATTGCCAAGGGAAGATAACTGCGATCTGCGCAGAAGTCGATGGTTCGTTTCCCGCACAAGACAATTTGTGGGTCACATGTCTATTTTTATTGGTCTAGCTAGGTGTTTACTAAGTATGCTACGTATATTGAAACAGAAAAAATCATGCACGTCAAGATGACGGAACCCCGCCAGGTTTTTCGAATACCATGTGTTTAGGATTTAAAACAATATTATCTACTAATTTATACTTTCATAGAAAAATTCTAGACTCATAAAATATCAAAAAATTCTACAAAGAAAGTGGTCTCGCTATTTTGATATAAAAATGGCGGGACCACTATTCAGTTATTGAAACTTGACTCGAAATGTTACTTTTTGTTCAGGCGCTTTTCTGGTGTAATTATATTTTTGATTGAAATAATAGTTTTAAAAGTATAATAACGATCCAAACGAAGACGTACTATATCGTATTAAAATTTGGTGTGTACAGTTTAACCCTTAAAGCAGCAAAGCTCTAAAAAAACTTAATTTTGTATAAAAATAAATTTTACTTTGTCGATAGGGGTTTAATGTAGTGTTTGCATAACAAAAAAAAAATAGTAGGTATTTCAATTGTCCTATATAACGGACAGTACCGCTTACCTTACTATGTAATTTCTTTAGATATCGTCCTATAAAACGGACACTGCCATAAAGGGTACAAATTAAGACTATTTAGGTAATAATCAATGATTTAGTATTTATATGTTATGTATAAACACGTCAAAAATATTTTTAATAAAACACCTGAAATTGACATTTACAAATTTAATAAAAAAACATGCACATACCAACAATGTTATTTATTTTATGGTATGAAAAATTAAAAAACATTTCTTTTTTTGAGTAAGACAACCTTATCTCACATTTTAGGCATGCGATCATCGTTTTACCTTTTTTACATAAACGACATCGTCCTTGAGTAGAAATATCAGGTAAATGGTTGATCCCATCAAGTCGCAATTCTGGTGGTGGTCTCGGAACTATAGGTCTACAGATTTCTGGCACACTTTCTGATTCCACTTCTATTTCTATCCGTTGGCCTGATTTAATTAGTGCACTTGCGAATTGGATACGGAATTTTTTCAGTGGTGCAATGGAATTATCACCCATTTCCTGCATTTCACGTTTATAGACAAGCCATGCATTGTTTATGGAAATGTCTACTAGGTGGCTGAATATGTTGAGGTACCATTTTTTACTTTTAATAGCAATCCTGTACAAAGCAATTAACATGTCAGCTTTATCTACACCACCCATTTTTTTATTGTATTCTTTGATAATGTGTGGACAAGAAACGGGCCGCTTTTCGCGCACGTCCTTATTGTATCGTAAAATACTTGTAACAGGCTCTTCTCCACAATATGAACTCGCCAGGTTTACACACTCATTATCACCCCATTTTACTATGGAAATTTTATTTTTATTATCCGAAATCATCGCATAGCTTCCTCTACCCTTTTTCTTTAGCACTTTATCTTCGACGATAGTCTGTCCTCTTAGCCGGTCTTTTCTTATTGTTCCCAAAGAAAGAATCCCATATTCATATCGCAAATGATAAATTAACTCCAGAGAGGTGAACCAGTTATCAAAATAAACGGTTGATAACGGTTTGTCCTTAATACTTTGACACAATTTTATAACAGTTATACCGAGATACCTGTTTTCCCACTCAGTAAATTCTGCGTCGTCAAAACTATTGCCACCGTCGTAAGCAAAAAAGTCATATACTATCCCGGAATTTCCAGCTCTAACAAAAAATTTGAAGCCCCATTTGGTGGGTTTTTTCGGCATATAATGACGTCTTGAGCCTGCTTTCTTACCCTTGTATGGTACCATAATTTCATCGATCGAATATGATTTTTCCTCTTCGATGGCCAAAGAGTTTTGCCTTATGTGTTCCATTACTGGTCTAATCTTGAAATAACGGTCCTTATGATCATCCTCAGCGTTATTGTTGAAATGTATAGATGTCCTAATTAGTTCATATTTTTTGAGAGACATAGCTTCGGCAATTGCATAAACTTCTTGTCTACAGATTTAAAACTACTTTTGAATATTACCTGACATAAGCTTGCATAATCCAAGGTGAAGTATGATGTTGAACTTTCACCTAAAATTTAATGAAATAAAGTTATCTGTAGCAAAGCAATATCAATATTTGGTGAAACACACATGATTTCTAACTGTATTCTTCAAAATATTTTTTTTTTATTAAAATTCATTGCTACGGATAAAATATTTTGATTTATAGCCACATCATAACGCCTAACAAAAAATTGTGCGCAAGAAAACATATTTTTTCTCGAAAATGCGCAAAGTTCTATTGCAAATCTCTTCAGTTCATTACTAATCAACACCTCGTAGATAAATTAAAAAATATTTTAAAAATAGAACTTTGCGCAAAAAGGAGAAAATCAAAATTGTTTGATTTAGTACATAAAAAAACATACTATCATATAAATTTGGCCATTACTCCAAAAGTACTAAACGTTAAGGTTCATAAAAAATATATTACAACAACCATACCTTGCCCAGATGCAGCCATGATTCACTTCAATTAAATATATCGTTTGCTTGTGGAAATAAATGTTGTAATATTAACTTCAAATTCACGTACGTTAATGGACAATGAATTATTTGTGAATATAGGCAACTTTCAGATGATGCAGTAGGCAGCGGATAGCAGTTACTGATTCAGTATTTGTGCAAATGGTACACTCATTTGCAAAAAAAACGGGCGGTTTTGATTTTCATTCATCTTTAAAAAGATACAATACCAAAAAGGTTTAAATCGTTTGTACACGTTACTGGCCGGTTTTAAAAATGCTGTGGTATTAAAAAAAGTACGTTCTAAATTCAAATTTTCATTTGATGCTCATTTTTACAGAAAACCCCTTTTTATCCTACATTTTTGGCGCGAAGTTCCAGAAGTTAACATCGACTTTCATAACTTTTATTAAATTTTTATCAATTAATTTCATATCCTTGACTGTCAAAGCTTTATTTATTGCTGTTTGGCTGTATCAAAAATGGTAGATAAAGTGGTAAAAGCTACCAAAATTATCGCGCTGTTTGAAGAGGGTTGCAGCCAATGTTTCGTGGCTAGGAGGCTAAATGTTAGTCGCTCGACAGTCCAAAGGACCTGGCAGCGATATCAGGAGACTGGTTCCGTCGAGAGAAGGCCTGGTTCTGGAAGAAAACCATGTACCCAACCACGGGATGATCGTTTTCTTGTGAGTCGCGCATTGAGAAATCGCAAATCTTCGTATGTGGATCTTAAGAACAACCTCCAAGAAGTAAGAAATGTGCATATTAGTCTATGGACGGTCAGGAGGAGGCTTCTCGCTGCCAATATACGCAGTCACCGCCCGGCACGCGGCCCCAAATTACTCCGTGAGCACAGAGTTCACAGGCTTAGGTTCGCTAGAAATTGTGAATCATGGACTCAAGAAGATTGGAATAGGGTTTTGTTCTCTGATGAAGCCAGGATATCTCTGTTCGATGAAGATCGACGTCGGCGAGTGCTAAGAAGACAAGGAGAACGCTTTGCAGAGGCATGTTTCGAAGAAATCACACCTTATGGTGGGGGCTCTGTTATGTTTTGGGCAGGAATAAATTCAATGGACCGTACAGAGTTAGTCTTCATTGAAAACGGCTCACTGACTGGGCATCGATACATAACGGAAGTTCTAATTCCTCATGCACAACCCGCATTGGCCGCTCTAGGTGAAGACTCGATTTTTATGGACGACAATGCTCGCGCCCACCGTTCCCGCGATGTTAATGCGTATGTGCAAGAGGTCGGCATTCGTCGTTTGGATTGGCCAGCTCGAAGTCCCGACCTCAATCCCATAGAGCATGTCTGGGACGTTCTGAAACGGCGTGTGAGATCAGTACACCCGGCTCCGCAGACCATCAGAGAGCTGAAGAATGTGATTACTGCGGAGTGGGAACGTATTCCGCAAGCAAGTATCCAGGATATACTCGCTAGCATGCCCAGACGAATTCAAGCTGTGATTTTAGCTAGAGGGGGTCACACTCGATACTAAACATTTATCTGATTTTACTTTAAGAAAAACAAACAAAAAAACTTTTTTATTTTTACTTCATGAGTATATGCACTTCTAGCGAACATACACTACTAGCGAGGTTTAGCATTATTTCCCATAAATTGTATCTAAATTTTATGAAATACTGATGAAAACAATTATTTTCTTATTAATTTACCAAATTGTGAGGATAAAACTACCTATAATTATCAAACAAAGCAATATTAACATTTGAAATGGTTCATTGCTTAGGTGCCCGTTTTTTTTGCAAATGAGTTTATAATACATTCTTAAGTCTACCCTGACATAGTTGATTATTTGAAATACCCTCATTTTGAAAATCGCGTTTTGAGCATTACGTTGTATGAGCAGGCCCCAGTGTACGGTTCCTGTTGTGACGCGCGCGACGGGTAGTCTGTGTGCAAGCGGGACAGATATATCACCGCATTCACGCTCCGTTCAAAAACAGACGAAATTTGCGTTTAGTAAACGCAATAACGGATTCATTTTAGGTGTCACAAAAAACGGACAAAATTGCTTTAAGGGTTAAGATCACGACATGAGTTTTTCAATAACTGAATAGTAGTCCCGCCATTTTTATGTCAAAATAGCGAGAACACTTTCTTTTTAGATTTTTTTGATATTTTATGAGTGTAGAATTTTTCTTAGCAGATATATTGTTTTAAATCCTAAACCCATGGTATTCGAAAAACGTGGCGGGGTCCTGCCATCTTGAAGTTCATAAAAAATCGTGTATATTTATCCGTTATATAGTATCCCACAAGTTGGTAATGAAACTAACCTTGGCCAATCGGTGATAGACTAGGTTGGACAATCGGTGTAATTGTATGAAATGTTTTTTTTACCGTTAACCTTGTAACCAAGTTATGACGTCAACTTTTTATGTACGGTACAGAAGCTCATCAGGCTTTCTTGTTGACCCAGCTACCTTTACCCCGTTTGTAAAGAGAACGGTTCTCGTAGTCTGATGTGTTGTCGATCGTTGCTGGGCATCTTATTTTCCCTCACACTCAGTTTTGTAAGATTTTTAATCTTTGGCACAGACGTTTCGGTTGGTGTACTAATACTTACAAGCTAAATATAAATAAATGCATTTTTAACTAACCCCGTCTTAATAAAATTGCTCCAAATTTGTCTTAACGTAGCCTTGTGTGTCTTGGTGTCCGCAGGCAAATAGTCTTCAGTAAGGTTAATTCCGTCGTAAACAGCATAACTTTCAACGGCGTGGCCAGGTCTTTTAACATTAGTTTGTGGTATAACTGGTGTGAACTCACCAACATAACTATATTCAAACAAAAATACGTTGTTCTGTCCGGCATCCACGAGCAACGGGACTTCTTTCAGTAATGAGAATGTAATAATGATATCAGAGAAATAGTCCACATAATTATGATAATATGGTTTCATCGCTAATATTTTTATAACCGAAGTAGAAATTTTTACTTTCTTAGCTACTCTTTCTTTCTCGTCAATACTTTCAAATTGTAGATAACCTGGCAAAAAGTTTGAAAATTTTGCATTCATTTCGTTTTTATAACTTTCAAAGGATTCTATTACCAGTAAACCCTCGCCAGTCTTCAGAAAGGTTTGCCGAGTTGGGAATTCCGTCGTAAACAGCATAACTTTCAACGGCGTGGCCAGGTCTTTTAACATTAGTATGTGGTATAACTGGTGTGAACTCATCAACTTAGCTATATTCAAACAAAAATACGTTGTTCTGTCCGGCATCCACGAGCAACTGGACTTCTTTCAGTAAAGAGAATGTAATAATGATATCAGAGAAATAGTCCACATATGATAATATGGTTTCATCGCTAATATTTTTATTACCGAAGTAGAACTTTTTTACTTTCTTAGCTACTCTTTCTTTCTCGTCAATACTTTCAAATTAAAGATAACCTGGCAAAAAGTTTGAAAAATTTGCATTCATTTCTTTTTTATAACTTTCAAAGGATTCTATTACCAGTAAACCCTCGCCAGTCTTCAGTAAGGTTTGCCGAGTTGGGAATTCCGTCGTAAACAGCATAACTTTCAACGGCGTGGCTAGGTCTTTTAACATTAGTATGTGGTATAACTGGTGTGAACTCATCAGCTTAGCTATATTCAAACAAAAATACGTTGTTCTGTCCGGCATCCACGAGCAACTGGACTCCTTTCAGTAAAGAGAATGTAATAATGATATCAGAGAAATAGTCCACATATGATAATATGGTTTCATCGCTAATATTTTTATTACCGAAGTAGAACTTTTTTACTTTCTTAGCTACTCTTTCTTTCTCGTCAATACTTTCAAATTAAAGATAACCTGGCAAAAAGTTTGAAAAATTTGCATTCATTTCTTTTTTATAACTTTCAAAGGATTCTATTACCAGTAAACCCTCGCCAGTCTTCAGTAAGGTTTGCCGAGTTGGGAATTCCGTCGTTAACAGCATAACTTTCAACGGCGTGGCCAGGTCTTTTAACATTAGTATGTGGTATAACTGGTGTGAACTCATCAACTTAGCTATATTCAAACAAAAATACGTTGTTCTATCCGGCATTCACGAGCAACTGAACTTCTTTCAGTAAAGAGAATGTAATAATGATATCAGAGAAATAGTCCACCTATGATAATATGGTTTCATCGCTAATATTTTTATTACCGAAGTATAACTTTTTACTTTCTTAGCTACTCTTTCTTTCTCGTCAATACTTTCAAATTGTAGATAACCTGGCAAAAAGTTTGCAAAATTTGCATTCATTTCGTTTTTATAACTTTCAAAGGATTCTATTACCAGTAAACCCTCGTCAGTCTTCAGTAAGGTTTGCCGAGTTGGGAATTCCGTCGTAAACAGCATAACTTTCAACGGCGTGGCCAGGTCTTTTAACATTAGTATGTGGTATAACTGGTGTGAACTCATCAACATAACTATATTCAAACAAAAATACGTTGTTCTGTCCGGCATCCACGAGCAACTGGACTTCTTTCAGTAAAGAGAATGTAATAATGATATCAGAGAAATAGTCCACATATGATAATATGGTTTCATCGCTAATATTTTTATTACCGAAGTAGAACTTTTTTACTTTCTTAGCTACTCTTTCTTTCTCGTCAATACTTTCAAATTGAAGATAACCTGGCAAAAAGTTTTAAAAATTTGCATTCATTTAGTTTTTATAACTTTCAAAGGATTCTATTACCAGTAAACCCTCGCCAGTCTTCAGTAAGGTTTGCCGAGTTGGGAATTCCGTCGTAAACAGCATAATTTTCAACGGCGTGGCCAGGTCTTTTAACATTAGTATGTGGTATAACTGGTGTGAACTCATCAACATAACTATATTTAAACAAAAATACGTTGTTCTGTCCGGCATCCACGAGCAACTGGACTTCTTACAGTAAAGAGAATGTAATAATGATATCAGAGAAATAGTCCTTTTTATGATAATATGGTTTTTATCGCTAATATTTTTATTACCGAAGTAGAACTTTTTTACTTTCTTAGCTACTCTTTCTTTCTCGTCAATACTTTCAAATTGTAGATAACCTGGCAAAAAGTTTGAAAAATTTGCATTCATTTCGTTTTTATAACTTTCAAAGGATTCTATTACCAGTAAACCCTCGCCACTTGTAAAACCAGACATTATGGGAACTTTATTGAATTGTCCAGTTTACAATGTGTCATACGGGCTGTCAAATTAAAACGTTAAAAATATTTCTTTTAAAGTCAGTTTCTGTAATCTATACTCGTAGCCTCCTTCGTTACGTTGCTTCGTTCGTTCTTACCTCCTTGTAGCTTCCTCTGTAGCGCCTAAACTATTCTTCCGATTTTTATGACAGAAATGTCAATCGCTTCTTTATTTTTTTACAACCTGTTTGGTGCAGGGGTACTAGCCCCGCCTTCTGCGCCAGAGGTCCCGGGTTCGATCCCCGGACAAGACAGATATTTGTGTGCATGAATATGTCTATTTGTCTTGGTCTGGGTGTATAATATGTATATTAAGTATGTATTTACAAAAATAAGTATATTACAAAAATAAGTATATAAGTATGTTTATCCGTTATCTAGTATCCATAACACAAGTTCTTCATGAAACTTAACGTGGGACTGGATAATTGGTGTGATTGTATGCAAATATTTATTTATTTATTTATTATGGCCCGGGTAACAAAGGGTAATGTGACGTTATATGTAATGAATATGGCGCCCTCTAGAGGTCATAAAGTCAAAAAATAAATTAAAATGCCGTGAATGGTATCAAATGAAAGAACTTATTATTAAAAATATGAAAATTAATAAATAATTCCATACAAATCACACCAATTATCAAGCCCACGTTAAGTTTCACGAAGCACTTGTGTTATGGATTCTAAATAACGGATAAACATAGGTACTCTGTACTTTTTTTTGTAAATACATACATTTCATTTCTATGGATTTTGGCTTGGATACAAAGTCCTTTAAGCCATGTCTTCATTTTCTTCGTCTTTTTTATTGTATTTTTTTATATAATTATTGTTAGCTTGAGAAAATCGATTTGTACAGCTCTATGCTATCAGCCCATTGGTCACAACACTAGTCGGCTGTCACTTTGACTTAGGTCGCGCGCAGAGTGCGAACTGTGAATTATATTTTGATCTGTAAGAAAAGTGTTGATAATTCAATAAAGACTTAATCCAACGACTATTTTCTTAAATAGTATTCAGAAGTGGAACAATATTCATGCCTACAAAACGATAAACTAATATAACAGTAAACTCTTGTGATAAAGCTATAGTGTGAAAATACGAACTAAATAATGAACAAAGTTTGTCAAGTTCACGCACGAAATCCGACTCCTCGGTGAATGTTTTGGTTATCAGGAGTACCTACGAGCAAAAGTGTGAGGTGTTGGTATGCCTAATATATGCGTACTTTCCTGTTTGTCGGTGAGCTGTATCTTTACTGATTTTTTTTTCAAAATTAAATTCTTTTCACATTCAAGTGCTTAAAAGTTGAACTTAACTAGAACTTAACTTAACTTGACTTAACTAGAACTAGAACTTTGAAATTCGGTCCACTGCTCACCCAATTGAGCTACCGACCGAACTATACCGGATTTCCAAAGCGATGTCAAGTCCCGCCTGAGATCAACTTTTTTGTAGAATCGATTTTTTCTAATAGGTTAGTTAATTTTCCACTATTGAAACCTTTGTCTGTGTATTATTAAACGCATAATTATCAAATTTTCGGATTGTCACCGGTCGCCTATCACCTACCACCATTTCAGGCCCCGGATTAAGAGACACGATTTTCCGTTGTTCTTTAGATACCGGTGTCCGGTTCGGATTTGATGAATTTACCTTTTTTGGATCCAGACCACCATCTAATTACATCGTTATTTGGGTACACACTTGACGGTATTCGACCTCGGCAGCTTAAGCTGCCCGTGGATTCGCAAAGGGATATACTTTCGTACTTTACAATTTTTAAGTTCACTGCCTCTCCATTACTGGAGGTTCGCCGTCAGCTCCACAAATCTCTCTCTGTTTTTAGCCAAGTGAAATAGTTCTTCCGCCAAGTGCGCGCCAAAACATAAGATGTATGTACGTAAGTTTTCCGCTTTTGATTTTTTTTGTTTGGTGATTGGACACGGTACTGAGGGGATGTATTATGGTGGTGTGGTGATGGGTTTTGTGAGTTTACACGGTTCTGAGGGAATGAACTATGGTATTGTGGTGACGGGCTCGAAGACAAAACAATATGCCGAGGGGATGGATGAGACGGTTTTGTACGGTGTTGATCATGATTTAACTACGATGATAAAGAGGAAGAACGGTCAGATCCTAGATCTATACGGGTATCTTCCGATAATCCGCTTCATGTTGCGCTTTGCACAACTACATCAGGAAATCTGTACCGAGATACATACCATCCTAATTTGTGGGTAGAGAAATATAACGAAAGCCTCATTTCGTAAAGGAGACTGAAGAAATATTACCGATGGACTGACACCGTTACAACACTTAAATGACAGCCAGCGCAATACAGACGGGAATGAGATCCGAAACAAATTTATACAATATTTCAACGCTGAAGGCAGTTTATTTTCAAGACAAAATGATAAATGCTGTTTCTACCTAGATTAGTAGTAGTATTTACTAGTTACTAGTTTTTATGATCTGCCAATAGACTGCTGCGCAGTTTAGCGGAATGTTGCATTGTAAAACCTACTGTGTTTATATTGAATAAACGATACATACCTATATACATTTGTGATATAAATTTATTAAATATCTTTTTGCAATGAATCCGCAGACTTACCTCATTTTCATCAGCCACGTTTTATAAGGAATCGGTTATGGGGCGGCAGGATTCTGTAGTACATCCCAAAAATGTTAGTGCATCATGTTTAGGCCCAAGAAAGCGCCTATGAGTTTATAATAGCAATTCGACAGATTGTTTAATATACTAAAGTAAATACAAAAGGAGCGGCTATCGCCGGTACTTGAAGATTAGCTTTTTTTTATACTCTAATTTTTTGCATATCATTCGGATCAGCGCGTCTGCGCTTTAAAAATTGTAACTTGGCTGAAATATAAGATTTTCATAAACTTCTGAGTTTCATTTGAAACTCCTGCATGTTCTATCAAACATGTAATGGTGGCCCATGAGGGGAACAGCAAAAATTCCCACAAAATTCAAGATCGTCAGTGCCGCATATGAAGATGACGCAATAAATTGACCATTGGAAACCTGGACTGGAGAATCTGGAATACATCTAAATACCAAATTACACTTACGGAGCAGTGGAACAGCCAAAGTTTTACCACCGGAGTGCAGTTTACAAAGATAAGTGTTCTTCCTACAACCTTCGTCCATTCCTAAATTAACTCCCTCCTAAATTCCCTATCCATTTCAAACATGTCCTAATTTTTATTACATAATACTGTCAGAATAATCTCCACTTGTTAAAATATACAATTTTAACCAGTAATTTCATTAAAATTTGTAGTAAAATTGCAAATTCATTGTAAAGTTTTGCACTTAATTTCTTCATATGTTCTCATTAATTCATTTGTTTAAAATAAATAGAATAAACCGTAACTATATACAATATCATTAACTTAACTAAATATCTGAATTTTGTATAAGAAATCCATATATCATTTTATATTTCTAAGAGTAGGTAGGTACTTTTGCAGTTAAACTTTGTTACAAATATAGATTAACTGCACAATTTTAGCAATTTTAGCATAGTTAAACAAGTAATAATACATTCATATAAACTATTCACATCATAGATTTTAATATTTTTAGTTGTTTTTATTAATTTCGAACAAGTAGGTAAGTAACAACTTATTTTTCGTCAGTTTCGTCATGCTCCCATAAATTAAAACCATTGTATTTACTGGTATTTAAATACTTTGCCGACTATTTCAGAAATCTGTGGATATCGGCTGCATAACAGCTGTGCGATTTGTGGCCTTGACCTACTTAGCGCGCAGTGCGTTATCAGTTGGAGTTATAATAAATTGCAACAAACCAGTTTCCTGTTCGGCCGAATTAAGGAGCGTGAGCATAACTTTTTATTATTTTATTTTGTTTATTAACGTAATTTTTATTTAGTTATAATGTCGAATCCAACTGAGAAGGCTTCTCAAAGCGTTTTTAATGAAAATTTAAGCCAGTTCATTACGAAACGTAGCTCAATAAAAGGGCAAATAACGAAATTTAAAAAATATTTAAAAACTATTACTGATGTAGAGGAGATATCGAAGATTGCACTAGTGGAATTAAATTTAAAACTAAGCAAGTTTGAGGCCTTATCAGTTAAATTCGACGAGTTGCAAAGTGAAATAGAGGTTTTGAATTCTCATAATATAGATTCTGAAATCGATGAGCGAGAGTGCATTGAGAATGACATCATTAATAACATTGCCGCCGCTAAGACATTAATCGAAAGATATAGTCAGGCTGAAGCTGACATTCGGCGTGCATCAATAGCTTATGACACTCATTGCGCTCACGATCACGAGGAAATTAGTTTTAAATTACCACAAATTAATATTTCTAAGTTTGACGGCACTTATTTTCGGTGGTTAGAGTTTCGTGACACCTTCGAGAATCTTATACATAACAATAGCCGCATTAAGTCGATTCATAAATTCCATTATTTAATTTCCTACTTGGAAGGTGATGCCGCTAGGATTGTATCAAATCTCGAGGTGTCATCGGCTAACTACACCGAGGCTTGGAAGTTACTTTGCGAGCGGTATGACAATAAGCGGCTATTGATTAATCACCACTTAAGTTCCCTATTTAACATACACTCGCTTACTCGCGAGTCAGAGCGGTCCTTGCGATTTTTGGTGGATCACGTAACAAAGAATTTACGCGCCCTGGCTAATTTGGGCCAGCCGACAAATCAATGGGATACTCTCATAATTTTCATGTTGTCGTCTAAGCTTGATAGTCGTACCTTAATGAAATGGGAAGAGTATAGAAATACACTGTCCAACATGCCTAATCTCGATCAGTTTCACAAATTCTTAATTGATCGTGCAGATGTATTGGAATCATTAAACCGTAATAAATATGAAAATAATTTAACAAAAAATAATTCTAATAATACTCGATCCATACCTTCTTCAACACAACATAATAGCAGTTTTAATTTAAATAAAAATGAACGTCCATCTTACACTAAATCATTCGCTATTACTAATAGTCAGAATAAGCCATATGTTTATTCATGCGTAATTTGTAGTGAAAACCACAAAATCTACGATTGTGCTACGTTCAAGGCTAAATCCGTCAAGGAAAGGTTAGCCGATGTGGCCAAATATAAACTTTGCCATAACTGTCTCAGACAAGGCCATCCCACCAGCGACTGCCGGATGGGTCCTTGTAAAGAATGCAAAAAACGCCATAATAGTCTTCTCCACAGCCCACCTTTAGAGCAAAACAAAGGGACTGATGTTGTATGTCAGACTGGTCAATTAGCTGTCAGCAACAGCCAGGTTGTTTTAAGTACGGCCTTGGTTGGAGTATGCAATCCTAAAACTGGTGAAACATTTAAAATAAGAGCCTTATTAGACTGTGGTAGTCAGTCGTCGTTTATGACACATAGGCTTATGGATAAACTGGACTTAGATCCTATCAAAATTGACACATTAAAGGTTATTGGTATTGGTAACAACCATACTAATTTAATAACTGAAAGTTGTAATTCTCAAATAAAATCACTAAATAGCAAATTTAAATGCAATATTTCGTGCTTTTTACTTAATGAAATAACTGGTGACCTACCAAGGGCACCAATAGATCCTAATTTAATAAAGTTGCAAAATAAAATAAAATTAGCCGACCCGAGTTTCCATCAACCGAGTTCAGTAGACATGTTGATTGGTGCTGATATTTTTTGGGATATTTTGGGTAATAAAGAGATTTCTTTAGGTAACAATACAAAATTGCGAGATTCCAAGTTGGGGTGGTTGGTGGTAGGCATGATGGTTCCAAATAAACCGGAATCTATAAGATGCAACCATGGATTTATCACATCAGACGCGGACAATAAAATTGAAAACATGCTTGCTAAATTTTGGGAGCTAGAGGAGCTTCCTACTGAAACTGTTACAAGTAAAAATGATCAAGAATGTGAAAACTATTTTTTATCTCATACTGTCCGATTATATAGTGGCCGATTTTGCGTTAAATTACCTTTAATTGACACAGCCGATTGCCTAGGCGATTCATACGCCTTGGCCCGTAGACGTTTTATAAAATTAGAAAAACGGTTTAGTAGAAATCCTCAGCTAAAGATTGATTACATTGATTTTATTAAGGAATATGCTGATTTAGGTCATCTCACAGAGTCTGATGTGGCAAAGCCAGACCCATCATATTTTCTTTGTCACCACGCTGTATTTAAGAGTAGCAGCGAGTCAACCAAACTACGTGTTGTATTCGATGGATCAGCCCCCTCCTCATCCGGTTTTTCCCTAAATGATATTTTGATAGTGGGTCCCAATGTTCAAGACTCCCTCTTTTCCATTCTGGTACGAGCGAGGCAGTATAAATACCTACTGACTGGCGATATTGAAAAAATGTATCGCCAAGTCCAAGTGCACAGTGATGATACAAACCTGCAGCTCATCCTGTGGAGAGAAAAGGAGTCTCAACCCATCAAAACTCTAAGGTTGAATACTCTCACTTACGGGACCGCAAGTGCGAGCTATTTAAGCACAAGATGTATCAAGCAAATCGGAGAGGAGCAAGAGGACGACGTGATTAAAACAATCATACAGCACGATTTTTATATCGACGATTTAGTGACTGGTGCCGACAGCGAACCTACTCTACGATATATACAGAAGGCCGTATCTGAGGCTTTGCTTGCGGGATGTTTTAATTTGCGAAAATTTCGTAGTAATTTGCCAAATCTCTTTGAAAATTCAAATCTAGATACTCTTAAAAAATTAACGATTAGTGAGTCCTCAAGTACACTTGGCCTCGGGTGGGACCCCATAAGTGACTGTCTACATTTTCCAATAAAACCTGTTCCCGAAACAGAGCATGTTACCAAAAGATTTATAATGTCTAATGCCTTTAAATTGTTTGACCCCTTAGGTATATTGAGTCCATGTATAATTCGTCCTAAAATTATTTTACAGAAATTATGGCAGCAAAAGGTTGGTTGGGATGAGCCAGTCTCAAACGATATTAAAAGGGAATGGCAAGATTTTGTTAAAAAATTAAATTTCTTATCGACTTTGCAAATACCAAGGTGGGTTATTTGCGAATCGCCCATTTATATAGAACTTCACTCTTTTAGTGACGCATCCCAGTATGCTTATGGAGCATGTGTTTATGTGCGGTCAGTAAACGCCAGCAACGTGGTTTCGGTACAACTGTTGTGTGCTAAATCTAAAGTTTCGCCATTGAAACCTAGTACCATTCCGCGGCTAGAGCTGGCTGCTGCCGTTCTTGCCTCCAGGTTATGTAATTCTGTAACCGAATCATTAAGATTAGTTCCTAATAAATTAATTCATTGGTGTGATTCAACCACTGTGCTGGCTTGGATAAATCATGATGTTAAAAAATTAAAGACCTTTGTAGCCAACCGCATCATCGAAATTAATGAAAGAACAAGGTCGTCGGATTGGCGTTATGTACCAAGTTCTTCTAATCCGGCAGACTTAATTTCCCGAGGTGTAAATTTTAATCAGATAGTCTCTTTAAGTCAATGGTGGTCTGGTCCAAGTTTTCTGGTAGCTGATGAAACTACCTGGCCTACTTTACCTTTAGCTCATAACCGGGAACAATTAATGGAAATAAAATCTAATCTTGCAACTACTAATTCAGATACAATAGTTAATTTTGAAAGATATTCTAAGTTAAACAAGCTACAAAGAACTTATGCCTACATATTTAGATTCTATTTTAATCTTAAAAATAAAAACAATAAACGTACAGGTAAATTAAACATCGAGGAGCTCAACGAATCATTTAACTTTTTATGTACTGTTGCTGAGAAGGAAATTTATCCTATTGAATATGATCTGCTAGCACAAAATAAGAACCTAAGTCCAAAATCAAAGATATTATCTTTATCTCCCTTTATGGACAACAATAAAATAATTAGGGTTGGAGGTCGTCTCCAAGCTTCAGACTACGCTTTTGAAAAACGTCATCCCATTTTGTTGCATGCTTCTCACCATTTGACGAAACTCATTTTCCAAAATGAACATATAAATAGCATGCACGCTGGACCTCAGTTATTACTAGCTGTCGTCAGGGAAACAGTGTGGCCTGTCAACGGACGCTATCTCGCCAGACGCACTGTCAATAACTGTGTGCGCTGTCGCCGCGTTCGCGGTAAGACGTTATGTCCTAAAATGGGTGGATTGCCCACACAAAGGATCACACCTGACTTTCCTTTCCTCTCGACTGGACTTGATTTTGCCGGACCGTTCAATATCCTAAATCGCAAGGGTCGTGGTGCCAAATTAATAAAATGTTATCTTTGTCTATTTATTTGCATGCGTTTCAAGTGCGTTCATTTAGAAGCTGTGAGTGATTTGTCGAAAGACGCTTTTGTTATGACATTGAAACGTTTTATCGCTCGCAGAGGCAAACCTCAAGAAATATTTTGCGACAATGGTCGAAATTTCGTCGCGGCTGCTAGAGAAATAGCAGAGTTTCTAAAGCAAAATAATGAACCTCTAACTGACTTCGCAACTCAGAACGGTATTAGGTTTATTTTTTCGCCAGCTTACGCTCCCCACTTCGGCGGAATATGGGAAGCAGGAGTGAAATCCGCAAAGTTTCATATAAAACGGGTTTTAGGGAACAGTCATATAACATTTGAAGAAATGTCGACTTTATTCGCTCAAGTGGAGGCTATTCTGAACAGCCGTCCTATTTGCCCTCTGTCATCCTCTCCCAATGACTTCCTTTCCCTAACGCCCGGACACTTCATCATTGGCAGACCTCTGACTGCACTACCTACACCTGCTTTTGAAAATTGTAACGAGAACAGACTACAAAGATTCGCTCGCCTCGAGCAAATACGCCAGCACTTTTGGCAGAGATGGTGCCGTGAATATATTTCCGAACTGCAACAACGACTGAAGTGGAAATCCAATAAAGCCCAGCTAAACGTCGGTGATATGGTTGTAATCCAAGAAGACTATGTTCCTCCATTGCACTGGCGTCTTGGAAGAGTCTCCCGTTTGTTTCCTGGACCTGACGGCATATCCAGAGTTGCTGATATTGACACCGTGAAGGGATGTATACGTAGACCCTTGGTTCGTCTGTGTCCGCTGCCGTCGGCTGAAAATCTTGAAGCTTGAAAGGGTTCCTTTCAACGGGCGGGAAGATGTTTAGGCCCAAGAAAGCGCCTATGAGTTTATAATAGCAATTCGACAGATTGTTTAATATACTAAAGTAAATACAAAAGGAGCGGCTATCGCCGGTACTTGAAGATTAGCTTTTTTTTATACTCTAATTTTTTGCATATCAATCGGATCAGCGCGTCTGCGCTTTAAAAATTGTAACTTGGCTGAAATATAAGATTTTCATAAACTTCTGAGTTTCATTTGAAACTCCTGCATGTTCTATCAAACACATCATAATACCATAATGTTGGCACATACACATCCTCCGATCCCGCTCCTGTGTGTTTTGATGATATAACATAGAAAAATAAAAAAAGAGATCAATCAATACTCTCTCCGAGTAGTATTTGAAGCCAATTCGACTTAAAAAACAAAAGGGAAACAAACTGTCCCCAGTTTCCCCTGGAGGTACTTTTAGCAATTGCATGGGAAACCATTATAAGTGGATCCTTCCACTCGAAGTGCAGCTGACAGAACATCACTTTAAAAAAATATATCAATAAGTTTTCAACACCAACCCGGCATAATCGACAAATAGACCCATAGGCTCACTTTTGTTAATTATTGATTAGGAAATTAATAACAAACACTTCAGAATAAACAGATTTTATAAACTTACTTACCTTTTTAGCTTCTTTAAAATACGAAGTCCTCAAATTTTCAATTTCCTTCTTGATAGTTTTTATGGTTGCTGCCTGGTCGTGATTATTGTATATCTCCAGCATCACACGGTAACCATCATGTCGAAGTGTTTTGTTTTTATACTCCGGGTGGGTTTTATTCCATAAATAAGGTAAGTCTTTATAAACGTCCAGTATTGGTCTCCCAAAGTGATAATGCGCGTAGAAATCTTCGTCACTGTTCGGCAACGGTCGTATTCCCCGAGCGTCGGAAGACGATATGTATATAGAGTGGTTAAGTGCATTTTCTTCATGCATTAATTTAGTAGAATTATGTATATGATTCGGGTGTTTCCGGAAATACGACAATTAGAGAAGATCTGCCTGCGCATTATTAATTTGGGAGTACTGTACGTTGAGTGTTATCTCTCTTTCGCGTTGCGTAGCCATTTTCACTTCACACGTTCTTTCATGTCGAACACCGCCCGGCCACTGAGCGCCCTAACCGCGATCAGACGAAACGATTCATCGGGACTTAGGGACTTAGGGCGGTCGGGCACTCTCGATCGCCCGATTTAGGGACACTAGCAGCCTAACAGCGATCATACCACCCAATCCATCGGGACTTAGGGACTTAGGGCACGATGAATCGTGCCGTCTGATCGCCGCTTTAGTCTACGCTGATTTCGGAAAATAAAATATTATACTTACATACATACTCTGTATCTTCTTCATTTTTACCTTCACCGATATTAGAAATTCCCGACCAAAGCTCTTCTTGATCTAATAAAAATAGCATTAAATCATGATACCACAGCGGTGGTATATATATGCTCTCGGAATCAGAACCAGTGCGTTTCGATTTTTTAAGTATTCGAAGTTCACGTCGAAATCCATTTTTTAATGATTCAATTTTAGTTTTAACGTACTTTGTATCCTTTAATTCTTTATTTAGGTACAATTGCTTATCTTTGACCTTCCATAAACATGGCAAAGACTTATAAAGCTCTATAAAACTTGTCCAAAATTCTTTGTTTTCGCTAAATGCCATTTCTATGATCAAACGCCTGTACACTAATTAATTAGTGTGTTAGCGCGCGACTGAGGTGAAATCTGCGGGTGCATCCGTCACTACGCACACACGCACAGTTGGGTGCTCGGATTTACCTGCCCCGTGTCCGATCCGGTTGATTTGAGCACGGACAGCGGGTCAGACACCCGTCGGGCAAATCCGTGTCCGTTCTCAACCATACACGCACGGATCTGTCCGCCAGGCACGTCTGTCGGAGAGATCCGGCGGGTAGATCTGTGCGTGTATGGCTAGCTAAACGCTGCCTATCGCTTTTCGGTGCCGTCGCGGCTCGTCGGTCGGCGTCGCTCAAAGAGTCTCTCGAAGATGATTGCGACGTGTAGACGTGCAGTTGTGTGCCGCGTGCGGGCTGCATATTCGTCTCGTCACATTTTTATCGTTACATATTTCGTCACGTTATCGACTATTGTCATTTAAAAAAAAGTGTATAAATTAACAAGTGTGTAAAGTATCTGTGATTACAATCAGTGTCCCAGCGTAATAACAAATACTAATTATAAGTGCATTAAAATGTGTATAGCATCAATCAGTGCAATAAGATTAAGGAGAGTGTGAGTGAAATGTGAATATGGTCGACAGCAAAGGCTTAGATATCTGTCTGATCCTTTTTTGTATGCAGATGTTACCAACTAAATGAAACTAACGCCATGTATGTAAGTACTGTAACGGGGGCGTGCTCTTTATAGAATTAAAACGATGTTTAACTCGATACTGTTTTATATTCAGTAATTATATTAGTATTTTTACAATTTTATCAACAATTTATTTGACAAGGCGACAGTCCATATCTACTCACGACGGGCCTCTCTGTCTTAATTTTGTTATAAACAAAACCAGCCAGCAACGGCGGTGTAGCGGCCTCCTTGTAGTGCGGAGACATATAAGATCTCCGCAGTACCTAACCACCTAAACTAAGACTATTTCATTTTTGTATAACTGTTCAAGGTAACGAAACTCCAAGTGCCGCTTCAAGAGGTTCCTGTAGAATTATTAATCTTTCCATCATTTCAAGAGTACTATTTCATCTTGTTACGACGCCTATTTTTAGTTTTAATGGCTTTTGACCAGGCCTTAGTTGCTCCTGCATTGCCATAAGTTTTTTTGTTGCCACCGGACTTCTATGGAAGTGTTCGACAATGGCTTTAATTCTTTTAATAATATTTTCAATTTCACTGGCCTGAAGCCCAGCACGCACTATTAAGTTTAATATGTGAGCAATACACGGCAAATGCTCAAAGCTGGTAAACCGGATTGCGGCTTTCATATTTGCTGCGCTATCCGTAACGCAGGCAAATACTTTCAGATAAATAAATCAGATAAATTAAAGAAATTAGAAAAAGTATTAAAAAAAAATATCTTATAATTATTATTTTATACTCAGAGCACAGATAACACCAACATTCCTCACACAGTGGTGCTATCGAAAATTTCTTACCGTAAATGACTATGCATCTCATGTGGAAAAGCTTCAACCACCACACAAAGCAACAATTCTCTCTTCCAGCTCTGACAGCTCCACCACATCATCCACTCCACCACCAGTCCTAAGCCTTGCAGTAGAGTGCGAAGCGGCTTTCTTTCTTATAGCGCATTTTTTTATCGGATCAATACTATAATCAGATAAAATTACAGAAATGATACAAATGTTTAATGAGTATATTTACAAAAAATTAGAGCTAGCGTGTTTTTTTTTACTTGCCAGTGACTTCATCCGTTGGTCCAGCGTTGTCACGAATCCGTACACGATTATTTTTATTATTATAATAACCAGATGTGCCAGGGTAATGTTGCGCGACCAGCGCAGCTTCTCGAGGATATCTTTTCTTAATTTTCGGCTTCGTCCTGGTTGGGCAACTTGTCCGCATTGTAGAAAATGTTATCTTTGGAACTTTGATTTCCCACTGTCGTATTTGATTTAATATGCTAAAACTATACATTACGAACCAGTGTATTTACGGATGGGGAAGGGGGCGGGGGTCCCCCTTACCCCCCATACCAACTCCCAACCGGAGCAAATGCATAGTTCCTTCGATATTTGAGATTGAAATTTGAAGTTCGGATTCAAGAAAAAGTAACATTTTATGCATTTTTAAATTTAAGGGAAGGGAATTTTAAATTTAAGGGAACTGTAGGCACCCTAAACGCATTACCCCTATCTCCCCCTAAATTAACCCTTCACCCTCATATTACCCCTATAAATAGGGTTAAATGTAAAATGCTTTATTCCCCCCCTTTAAAAAAAATGAATAAATGAAAGGAGATATAAAGTGGGAAAGCCACTCTACACACTACCATGTATATTCTAAATTGATAAATATATCTATACTGACAGTTATTTCTTACTAGGGATAAGTAAATGAAACAATAAAATCTATATACTTATATAAAGCTGAAGAGTTTATGATTTTGTAATTTTTGCATTTTTCAATGCTATTTTTATACTTATTTTAAATAGAAAAATATTAGAAAAAATTAACTCGGCTACAAGTGAATTCTCAGACGGGAATCGAACCCGCGACCTTTGGAAATCCGGTCCAATGGTCCAATGCTGAAGAGTTTGTTTGTTTGAACGCGCTAATCTCAGGAACTACTGGACCGATTGAGAAAATTCTTAGACTCCTTATATATTTCTTCCGAGTGACATAGGCTATATTTTATCCCGATACTCCCACGGGAACGGACACCACGCGGGTAAAACCGCGAGGATCCGCTAGTATGTTAATATATAATCATTTGTTATTCATCAACATTGTTGTACACATATATAATCGCTTTTAAAAGTTGTTCTAATTGGATCTAAGTGGTTAATTTTAATATTTCGCCTCCATGTGTACTCTATTAGCCAATCAGTAAAATCAGATTTATTGTGTTGCTGCCGGAAAACTTTTTTCAACCCTTTTTCACTTTTCAAATATTTCGCTGAATATTTGTAATATAAAATAAATTCAAAATCGTTTAAAGTGACTAAAAAAGTGTTGGCCTCTGTTAGGATTTCATCGTCCCAAGAGTCGGGATTATAAAAAAAAATGTCAAAAACGTGTATGGTCAAAAATTGGTCAAAAATGTCTAGCTCATTTTTAATCACGTTACTTTACGAGAATTATAAGTTCAACGCGTGGGAGCACAACGGGGGATATTTTTCGCGCCCGGTTGTTCGTTATAATAAGCCAGTCGTTTAGTACTGTCACTGAAAAAGTTATTGTCTTAATAACGTTAAAAATCCTTTCGTCTCACTAATTGTCTCAAAAGATTTGGAAAGCACTAGATTTAAAACATGAGAACCCTGCGCAAGACGCAGAAAGCTAAGGAACGTTTATTGTGATATTAAATATGTGTTTATGGATGAATTGAGATTTATCTCACGAGTTTGTTTACAATTTTGTGAGAAATCTGAACCCAAATCCACATGTGTGTAATATTTATTTTGTGTTAATATTTTCATTTCCGTATTATCTTTCTGTTGTGTACTAGTTACTGTAAGTGGCAATATTTGCCGTAGTAATTAGATAAATAAATAAATAATAAATTAAAAAAAATAACTTAAGTAGCATTTTCGTAATTTTAAATAGGTTTTATTCACCAAATAATTACATAAAAAATTAATATAAAATCTAATTTGATGAGGAAGAATGCCAGGGTTCATCATCACTTTCTCCGATCTCTTCTGTTTCAGATTCCGTAGAAGGTAGCAACAACAAAGTTAATGCTTCTTTTGAAAAAGGATGCGTCTTACTCTTTGGCTTTGGCCTCAAACTTGTGAGTAATGGATCCGAGGACTGGACTGAGGACGAGGCATTGCAATCTACTCTCGAAAACTTCCTCGCAAAATACCTATACATTCTGAAATGTTTATTTCGAGCTTCAGCAGCCTCTTCTGATAGTAGTCCAATAGGTAATAACGCCTTTTCGATGACTGTAGCACCATGCATTAAAATTTTGTGTATACTCGTCGGATAGAGCGAGACGTAGACTTTAGCTGTGTCCCAACAGTAACAAGCAAATTTTTTCAAGTCAACTTATAGCCCCTTGAAATTACCTCTTGAATTATTTTCAATCTGAATATCAGGTTGTAATTAATACCGGTAATTTCTGCAGCTTTCTCTGGATCATTGAAATACGCCTACTGGTATTATAATCATTGGTATTACCGAATCCAGCTTTCGGCACATCCACAATTAAACCAGTTTCGTTTCTAAATCTTCGTTGTATGTTGGCTTTTCTTTCTTTATCTATAGCTTTATCTGCATCTGACCTCACTTGCTATTTTTTTATAGGAAGCTTGTAAGAAAGATGCAAAACACTTTTAAACAAGCGGATCCTAGCGTGAAGAATAGATAAGCCAAATTCTATGGCTTCTATATCAACAGGCATTTTCACGTTTAAATTATTGAATTGCAGCTGCATTGCACACTTTAGCGTCCACCATTGTTAACCCTTACTTTGGCAAAGAAAAAAATTAATGAAATGTCAAATGTTTTATTGATATTCTGTTTGTCACATTTAACATTTAAAAAAAAAAAAAAATAACCTTCAGATTTTCAGAAAAACCATGTATACCACAGCATACGACGCATTTGACGACCTACGTGGTAGAATGGTACGTACACCGGTTTCAAGGTGTCGTTTACTCTGAGGTCCCGGGTTCGAATCCCGGTAGGGGCAAATGTTTGTATGATGAATATGAGCATTTGTACCTGAGTCATAGATATATATTTCTACACATTAATACTTATATATGTATCGTCGTCGTCGTCTCAGCCACATGACACCCACTGCTGGTATAGGCCTCCCCCAAGGATCTCCACAACGATCGGTCCTGCGCAGTCCGCATCCAGCGGCTTTCCGCGACCTTCACCAGATCGTCGGTCCACCTTGTCGGGAGCGCCACCACGGACAAATACCAAATACAACATTATGATATAAAACGCAAACACATGAAACAACTAACCTATGCTAAACCTAAAGAATTTGTACATTTACAATGCTTCAGTTTCGGCAAAGGTTTAGTCAATATGTCGGCGATCATATCGTGTGTAGGTATGTATTGAAGTTGTATGTCGTGGTGTGCAAGCGAGTCTCGGATGAAGTGGTGTCTGACGTCGATGTGCTTAGTGCGTGAATGGTATGTATTATTATGAGCTAATTTGATGGAACTTTTAATTGTCAGTATGGATGACGATGGGGTGACACGTGACGAACAGTTCACTAATGAGCGACTGAAGGTATATTACTTTTTGTCAAGTTCCGTGACCTCTGTTGGTTTTTTATCTCTTTCTTCGGAATCTCCCGAGTCGTTAAATCTACTGTATTTTCGTTAGACGCACTGTCATTACTTGTATCCGCATTTAAATTAGATAGGGTCTGACGGTGGTCGGCAACCTTTTTAAGAAATTTCATTTGCTCATAAAACACATATTTTTTTATGTTTTTAGCTCCTGACCTAGACTTGCACTCTTTTACTTTTTTAGCACACTTCATCCAGCTATCCCTCATATTTGCCCATTTTTTCATTACTGATGCTCCTGGAAATAAAAATATTATTTATTAAAGTACGATAAGTTTTGTTGATAATCTAGTAACCGAAGTTACAAAAGATATATAACTGCACTTTTAAACTTTCTCGTTGCATTGTAATATTAAATAAAAAACAGGTATTAGACGCTGGATAGATATCGAACACATACCTTTGAAGCCCCGGTAGGTTTTCGATACCTGGTCTATCCAGCACGCGATGAATACCGTTTTTCGTTGGTTGTCATTTCAACGATCAATCGGTTGACAAACCTTGCAAAGCTAGTAAATAATATGTGACCGTATTACATATACACATTTAACTCAATATAAAATAGAAGCACGGGCTGTTTTGTGCCAAACACTAGTTTTTATTTATTTTTTCAGGTTCTTAGCAACAGGGAATTCTATCGCCGATATGGAGTTAACTTTCAGAATTGGATCTTCAACAATATGTAGGATCGTTCGTGAAGTATGCCATTACATTTGGTCAGAATTGGCCAATGAATATATGAAAATACCATCTAAAGAAGAATGGTTGCAAATAGCAGAAAATTTTGAACGTTCCGCAAATTTCCCAAATTGCTTAGGTGCAATAGATGGCAAGCACATAAGAATAATCAAGCCTCAACAAAGTGGTTCTATGTTCTTGAATTATAAGCATTTCTTTTCAATCGTGCTAATGGCTATAGTCGATAGCAATTATAACTTCATCTATATAGACGTCGGTGCTTACGCCAAGGACTGTGATTCCGGTGTGCTTAAAGAAACAACATTTTGGAATGGTCTTATAAATAACACATTGAATATTCCCGACTCTAGACAACTTCCTAATACAAATTATGAATTACCTTATGTATTCGTCGGAGATGAAGCGTTTGCTTTACATAACCACTTGCTCCGTCCGTATGGAGGCCAAGAACTAAGTGAAGAAAAAATAATATTTTATTATAGGTTGACAAGGGCTGTTAAACCCTTGATATTTGTAATCCTTTTTAACTTACCTAATTATTTATCAATGCCCTCATTGTTTAGAATAATCTTGCGTAACCTTTTAACCTATCAAATTAGGATTATAAATATTGTGAACAACAGGCATCTGTTTTTATATTAGAAGCAATAACCATTAACATTATAAATTTTCAGGAAAGATGATAAAGGGCCATCTGTTCTATTATAGTTTTGGGATGTCATTTAAATTAAGTACTTTGATAAACTAATATTGTGAAAGCCCTCTTTATGTGTTCTCACGAACACACCATATGCCTGTAGTGGTAGATTATAAATACGACTGTCATCGAATAAACAATCAGTTCTTACTCACCCACCATCAACTAAACACCTATGTAGCTAGGTTAGTAAAATAAAGTATCTTTTTAAAAAAGCCTTCCTGAGCCTAATTTATAACAGTGGCGCAGTCGGTAGGATAGCTAGGAAGTGACTTCAAGCTCATCGCGAGAAGAAGCCAGCCCTCTCAGCGTACCTGTAAAGTTGCTGCATACAACTAGGGAGCGGAAGAAGATGACATCAGTGATCCTGTTACTGTAAGTCCTTGCATATTTTATTCCGTTAACTGACTGGGTATAACCTTCCTAAAACTATCCATAAATTTTCTTAATTTTCCACGATCCTTTCTTATTCTTTTTGTAAACAATTGAACTGAGGTCGGGAAAAATGGCTACCGGAAGGCTAGATGATAAAATTGAGGTTAAAGTTGAACCCCTGATTTCAACGGGTCAATTACTCAACATTATACCAAAATTTTGTGAAAACACTAAAAATTTAAATTGTTTTGTAGCTAACTGCAAAACGGCACAAAAATTGGCCACCGCAGTTCAAGCACAAATATTATTGCCCCATGCTTTAGCCCAATTAGAAGGGAAAGCTGCGGCTTTTGCTAACTCCAGATCATTCGATAATATGACTCATTTTCTTGATGAACTTAGTCAATACTTTGGAAAAAAGCGAAATATTAGCGAGTTACTCTTAGCCTCTCAATATACGAGACAGCGAGGATCTATGAGCAGATATGTTGATTTATTTGTCGAAATAAGAGACGAACTCTTTTCCAATCAAATAATCATTAACGACAAACAAGGTATACTCAGAAGAGAATACGATAAAATACTTTTAAACAATTTTCTTGTCGGCTTTTTACAATAAGCTTAGGTTAGAAAAACCTCAAACGACTGAGGAAGCGTTTAGCCTAGCTATTGAGGAAGAAAGATCCGTTAATTATTATAATACCGTGCTCAGCAAGTTCTCTGATCTAAAGTTAAGTAAGCCGGATCAGAAAAATAATACAAAACTAACGTATCCTTCTCGTTCCTTGAATAATGCATATTATAAACCATCTAGTACCGCTAGTACTAATACTAATCGCTCTAACGAACGCTTTTGTAGTTTTTGCAAGATCCCTGGTCATACGATAGAGTATTGCAGAAAAAAGAATGCACCTAATGCATTTCCGCCGTCTAATAATGAAAACAGACGTCGTATCAACAATTTAAACGAGGTGACGGAAGTCGAAGCCGAGCAGACGACTTCCGGAAACGAGGCAGAAGCACTATTGAATCTGCTCCAATTTCAATAAATAACGTTATATTACCAAAAACCAATAAATTACTATTTGTTCGATTTCAATTAGAACACCAACAAATTAAATTATTGATCGACACGGGCGCTGCAATCTCTACCATAAACCCTGAAATTATTAATACTTTGACCAAGATCAGGACTTACAAAGAAAACATAAGTATAAAAGGCATAGGTAAAGAAAAATTCACTTGCTCTGAATATGTAGAATTACCTATACCGTCGGAAAATTTTCAGCATAAGTTTTACGTAATTGACTTGCAAACTCCATACGATGGAATTTTAGGTTTTAATCCTTAAAAGATTTAAAGCAACGATCAATACGGAAAATAATGAAATTAAGTTGTCAAAACCTACGGAAAAATCGAAGGAAAAACCGTCGGAAAACCGTATAAAATTGTCGGGTCGCACCGAACAAATAATACCGATACATATTAAAAATATCGCAGCAGGTGAATTTTTGTTAGAATCAATTAAAATAAAAGATAATATTATTTTACCTAATGCGTTGATAAGCGTGAAAAATCACATAGCATATGTGTCATGCATAAACACGGTTTGTCGGAACATGGAAATGGATATTCCTGTTCTAACCGCGAACCTAATAAACCTAAAAGAAGTAAAAATTAATGCGTTTACAAACAGTTCTTTTGAAAGGCGCGATAAAATCTCGAACCTCTTAAGAACCGATCACATGAATTGTGAGGAAAAACAAAGCATATTAAAAATCTGTAAGGATTATAATGATGTATTTCATTTAGAAGGAGATCGATTTACCTTTAGTAACGCTGTGAAACATAGTATTGATACGAATAATTCTCCACCTGTTTACACGAAAAATTATAGATATCCACAAGTCCATAAGGAAGAGGTAAAAACTCAAACAAACCTCTTAGCACAAAAAATTATTAGACCTAGTCATAGTCCTTATAATTCACCTATTTGGATCGTACCGAAAAAGGTAGACGCCAGCAGTAAAACTAAATGGAGGATGGTTATTGACTATAGGAAATTAAATGAAGTGACTAAAGCGGATAAATATCCAATACCTAACATTGTAGATATATTGGACAAATTAGGAAAAAGTAAATACTTTTCTACCCTAGATTTAGCTAGTGGTTTACATCAAATCGAAATGGACCCACGTGATATTGAGAAAACAGCTTTCTCAACCGAAGAGGGACACTTCGAATACACGCGGATGCCATTTGGATTAAAAAATGTACCTGCAACATTCCAAAGAGTGATGGATAATGTATTAACGGGCCTCACAGAAGACCATTGCTTAGTATATCTCGATGATTTGATAATCCATGCTTCGTCATTAGAAGAACATGAAATAAAATTAATGAATATAATCTAAAACTCCAACCAGATAAGTGCGAGTTTCTTAGAAAGGAGGTCGCCTATTTAGGTCACGTGATAACTGATAAGGGTATATTACCGAATCCAGACAAAATAAAAGCTGTAAAGTTGTTTCCACAACCTAAAAACACGAAAACTATTAAAGCTTTTCTTGGATTAGTTGGTTATTATCGTAGATTTATACCTCAATTCGCGGATATAACCAAACCTTTAACTAATTTGTTAAAGTAAAACTCTAAGTTCATTTGGACAAAAGAATGCACGGAAGCAATCGAGACATGTAAGGAATTGTTAACAACAGCCCCTATACTACAATATCCTGATTTTGAAAAGGAATTCATATTAACGACAGACGCATCTAACGTTGCGATAGGAGTCATCTTATCACAAGGAAACTAAGGTGACGATAAACCGGTCGCTTACGCATCGCGCACGCTTAACGACACGGAGCAAAGATACTCCACTATAGAAAAGGAATTATTAGCAATAAAATGGTCAATCAAACATTTTAGACCATATTTATTTGGTAGAAGATTTACGATCGTTACCGATCATCAACCATTAACTTGGCTATTTTCAGTCAAAGACCCTGGCTCACGTCCTATTCGCTGGAGACTAGAACTTGAGCAATATGACTACAAAATAATATATAAACCAGGAAAGAAAAATCAAAATGCAGACGCATTATCAAGACCATTCGTTAATTTCTTACAGAATAACGACAGTGACGAAATTGCTCACTTTAGAAAGCAATTGCAAGAAGGGTCAATAAGTCCGATCGAAATAACTGAATCGACAGACTCTATTTTTGATAATAAACATCAACATATGATTTTATTCGTACCTTGCGAAGTAACTATGAAGAATGAAATTTATGAAAAACTAATGATTTATTTTCCACAAGAAATGAAACAAATAAAAGGAAAACAAAAGACAGTCCAAGTTTTTCAAGATCCATATACTAGTAATAGAAATTATTATTTTTGTTTCGATAGAAATACTAATTCTGACTCAGAAATGTTAGAAAGTTTTTACCAAACTTTAATTGAATTGAAAATCGCTCTAATTGATGAAAATGTTACAGACACAACGCTTTATGTTTATATTCCCGAAACAACGTCACATGACCGAGAGTTCGATAGAGACATAACGAAGCAATTGTTGTCATATATTTTCCATGAAAATAATTATAAGTTCGTTATATGTGAACTAACAGATCAAATAACGATTCCACCTGAAAGTCAGAGACAGAAAATAATTTCTTATTATCACGATTCAAGATTTGCCGCTCATAAAGGAATGGACGAAACAATCCGAAGAATAAAATTGAAGTATAAGTGGAAAAACTTAACTTCAGATGTAAAAGAATATATAAAAACGTGTGATACATGTCAAGTAAATAAGATTGATAGAAGAAATTGGTCACAACCTTTTATAATATTATCAAGCGAAATAGACCATTAGAACGAATAAATGTCGATATCATTGAGTTTGGTAAACAAAATGAAAAGATTTACGCACTCACAATAATAGATGAGTTGACAAAGTATTTAGCAGCTTATGTATTAAAACAGAAGTCTACTACAGAAGTAATTAAATCTTTATTATGCTACTGCCAACACTTAGGCATACCTCTTCGCTTTCACTCGGATTTAGGAGCCAAATTTATTTCAAAAGCAATGAAGAAAGTCTGTGAAATTATGGAGATAGAGAAGTCGGAAGCTCTAACGCAATTTCCCCAATCTAATGGAGGAACAGAACGAGTTTATGCAACAATTAAAGACTCCATGAGATGTCTAGTAGCTAACTCTAAAATACCTTGGGACTTAGAAAATATTGGCGCCGACGATGTAGAAGGCTGTTGTGCATCTGAAATAGAACGTCTAAAGTAAGGTTTCACGTTATCAATAGATACCGTTAATAACTTATTTCTATTTAATTTAATAGTTAATGTTCTCGATGTCACCTTAACGACTTCATAAGGACCTGTCTATTTGATCCTAGTGCCGGTTTTCTTCTTTTCGTTATATAATACATAGTCTTTTATTTTATAGGTATGACCTTTACGCTTGCTATTAACTCTCGCTAAGCTTCTTTCTTTGCTTTTAATATTAGTTTCCTTAGCTAGCTTATGCAATTTGTTCAATTTGCTTGATATCGCTTTGTAATAAAAACTAGTAGTCCTATCAGTATTTATGCTCCTTAAGTGATCTCTTGTTTCGCCGAACATTAGCTCTGAAGGTGTAAAACCTGTTGCTGAGTGTTTTGAATTATTATAGGTCATAACAGCTATGCTAAGTGCTAAGTCCCAAGGTATTTTAGAGTTAGCTACTAGACATCTCATGGAGTCATGAGGTCCTGTATCAATATTTGTGTTGTATGTCACAAGAAATAGTTTGATCTCTTCCATTGACTCACTACCCAAATACTTGTTAGTCAATAAGGGTTTTGTAATACAGCATGGTCGCTGGCTTTTATCATACAGTTTATTTACCAAATTGAGTGTTGAGTCCTTATGCTCCTTATTCATAGTCTTATATCCTGACACTACAGCTTCTAGCATTGGCACTCCCAGCTCGTTAATCTTGTTATCAAAATGGGGTAATTTAGCCAACCGGGTAAAAAATTCAGCTTCATCATAAATGAGTGCTTGTATATCTTCTTCGATCCCGTCGTCATCCATTTCATCTTCTTCTGTCATTGTATACGATATTGGATCAGATATATGACTGTTTAGTCTTATATCAATCTGATATTTATTTCCGGTGATGTGAAACAGACCTTCCATGCACTTAGTTACTTCCATATTCGGGATTGTTAAAGAGTTAAGCGTTACATAATTTTGTCCAGGCTGACTTGCAACAAAATTACCATCCTTGGTTTTCCCTACTACAACTGCTACCGGGCAATACTTATCACACCCAAAGCCCCAATTTTTCTTAATATATAGTAGTGCTCCACTAATTAACTGGTAATCCTTGGTTTTAAGCACCAAACATTTAGCAGCGCACCGTTTATCTGGTGAGAGCACCCAATCATAAGTTGCGGTAGTTCTAAACCAAGCATTGGTTTTGTACTCAAATGTATAAAGACACCAGTTTTCAAGGTTACCCTTGTACCACTTAATTGCATTATTTACTTTTAAGTCTAAACCATCTATGTGCACTGTATTATGAATGTTAGTATGTGTCGCTTGCATATCTATGTTCTTGATGGCTACTTTCCCATTGTGATGCACCAACTCATATGGCCTATCATATGGGTCGATGTAATCACTCCTGGTGAACCTAAGTCTTACCTTTTCGAGTTTGTGCTTAATAAACTTTTCGCAGCTTTCTGAGTGACATTCACCATCTTGACAATTGCATGTATCATCTGTGTCACGAGTTTGTTTCATGTGATGATGTCGCGACACTTTCCGGGCACATTATGTTTTTAGTCATTAGCCTTCTATAGATCTGTTTGGTTCCTTCTCTGCGCAAGAACATAATAGGTTTACCAGCTTCAAATGTTACAGTTCCAGAGTCTCCAATCTGCAATTCCTGACCTTCTACGATTATGTCTACGCTACCTACTACCAAAGTTTCATCATTTGTAGCAACATCATGTGACACTCTTGCATTTTTCTTATCTAAATCTGATAGGGCATGTGCTGCAGTATACCAGTAGTCGCCTACTTTGTATACACTAGCCCCATCAAGCTTATTGTTGCCTTCTTTGAACTTCTTAGCATCAAACAATATTGTTTCAGAGGAGCAATTTATAGGGGTGGTGAACTCTTTTAATGCTCCACTTAACTTCAGCGTTCTGTATGATATATACAGTCTCGTTTGTGTATATGTCAAGCTTTTAAATATAATTTGTCCTATCCATGGTAAACCAGGTACAACAATTAGCAAATCCTGTTTTGTTCGGTCAAAATTTACAAGGGTAATTATTCTAACTGATATTTTATAGAATAAATATGCTGTGAGAATTGCTGAGCCTGTTCAACTTACCTTGAAAGTAGCGTTAATTATAATATCCTCAACCATTTCAGGTCGCAAACCTATATTTGATACCATATCTGAAGCCCGAGTAATAAGATTTTTGTTGCTACCTGGCCATGCATACCTGAAGAGGTTTGTAACAGCGCTATTACAAGCCATTACATTAGTAAACATACTTACAAACAATATCAATGCTGAGAAAACCATTAATGGTAAGTCAAAAGTTATTATTGCCCTATAAATTAATAACAGAGACAATAATACTGAACCTAATTTGAGCCAATTTAAGTGGAAGTAATCATAAACGCGAGTCATCATTCCTACCAGATCGAGTGATTTTATTGCTTCAAGCACTGTTCCAAAATGTAAAGAAGATATGCTGTCACTATACGTAGCAGCAACCAAATTTTCCAATTGCTGTATATGAGGAAGAATGTTTTTCGCTACATCACGTGTGGCTTTACTGATAGTTATGACACCGGTGCTATTGTTTGCACACCAATAGTCAGTTATGAACTCAACTCCTGGTTTAAGAGTGAAAAGTTGACCTTGAGTGCTTTCGCACCCTTCAATAGTTATGTGTACCGAACATCTATATGTGTTAGTTGAAGTTACTATTAAGATAGTCGACTGATGATAGCCTAATAAGGGTCCGTTCACACAGACCGGCTCGGGGAGGAGAGCAGATTCTTTTCACGTTGAAAACAGAGTATTTAGTATTTGTAGCAAGGTTTATTTTTGCATGTGCACTGCTTTTGTCAATAAGAATGCTTGAACGCGCTTAGTGTGAAATAATAACAGGAGCTGACCAGCTCCGATCGCGTACTTTTTCTAGTTTGCGTAGCCTTTCGGCTCCGATTGCATGCTAATTGCCGCTCGCGCAGCGGATCGACTCCGATTGCATGTTCTTTCTCGCTCGCGCAGCCAATCGGATCCGATTGCGTGCTCTTTCTCGCTCGCGCAGCCGATCGGCTCCGATTGCGTGCTCTTTCTCGCTCAAGCAGCCGATCGGCTCCGATTGCTTTTAGAAATGCATTTAGAAAAAATACGCCAGAGTTGGTGCCAGTGTGCTAGTAACTTACCTAAGTAGTTAAAGTTAAGGTCAATAATTATTAAGTTAATATAATTTTAAAGTCAGCTAAAATGACAGCGTTTTCAAGATTTTCTGAAAAATACTGTAGGTACGGTATGAGGAGGCGCAGTGGTTCGCGCGCTCAGCATCAGTGATCAGTGCGGCGACCAACTCCCCCTCATTCAGTGCAAAGCGGCAACGTTGCGCGCCTCACTCACTCATTCATTGCGTTTATTTCATTCTCTTCACCTCGCCTCAAATGAGGGGTGCCTAGGGTTGCAAAATTACGTAATATTACCAAAAGTGGAATACTGGTAACTACTGCCTTTGTAGTGTATCTTCCCGGCGGCGAGTGCATCCGACCGGCTGCGAGCGCATCCGACCGGCTCCGATCGCATCCGCTTTCAGATAGCTTCTAACCGGTCTATGTGAAATAGTTGGCGGCTCCGCTCCGACTAATTTCAAGCGTATACGATCCGGCTTGTCTGAAAAGAAAAATGCGCGCTGATGCTCTCCGAGCCGGTCTGTGAGAACGGACCCTAAACCTTTCTCTATTCTCACCGTGGGTCGAGAGTTACACATTGCCACAGAGGCACCACTTTCAAAACGTTTAAATTGAAATGTTGCCGTGACTTCATTTGTTATCATACCTACTACAAGCTTGTACTCATCAATGGCTATGGCCATATCTGCAGGACACTGCTCAAAGCTAACATGGACCATGTCCTCGAAATCGTTATTTTTATATGAGAGTTCGTACCTTTTCCTGTCTGGATTCCAGTATGGTACCGGTTCGAGACAGCTACTGTCTATTTTCAGAGGGTCATGCAAGTCAGAAGAGTGGCAGGTCTTCGTAATGTCTACAAGACCGTAAGAACAAAACCTGTCCCCGCCGCGAATAGCGACCATGCTAGGCCAGAGGTTACTATCCTTAGAGGGTTCACTAACTAGTACGGAATCATTGCTGTCTAGTCTAAGGTCCGTAGCTAAGTCAACGCCATGTCTATGCTTTAAAATTTTGAATGACAAGTCCGAATCTATCGAAAGTCTGCTGAAGACTTTAACTTCAGATCCTAGATTGCCAGCTGTGAAACAGGCTGTAAGTTTTGTATGGATACCTGACAATATAGCACAAGCAGACCCTTCAAAGTAGGACTGGATTGCTACATGTTTATATAAGATACCAGTTACGCAATTCTTTTCGCACTGGTCAATTTCGTGCTCAATTGTCGATGCTCTGCCCAGCTGACATCCCCAGTCGAACATTGAGCATACTACTTTAATCTTATAGGGTACGCTGGATAGGAACTTGTATTGTGCCAGTCGTTGAATCTGAGTGATTTCCATTGTGTAGTCTCCAGCATCGATGCAATGGCCTTTAGTTACTCTTACTCTAACAGGAATACTGTAGTTAAGGCTATTGAACTGTTTGCTGTGCACAGGTAAAGGAACCAAATCATTGATCTCACATGAAGATGCAACAAGTGGCAATAAAGCAATGCCTATAAGCGCAAGAGCAGTTGTCTTTGGGAACAACATCACTCCCAGTATTATACAAATAGTCTTTAATGCTAGTGAACTGATTTACATCTTTAAATATCTCCGCCATGTTGCAGATTTCAATGTAATGAAATCTGTCTATTTCGCTTTGTGCCAATCAGTTTTAGGATACTGCATCACGGCTTGGGGCGGAGCTGCTAAAACTCATATTTTCAAGGCCGAGAGAGCTCAAAGAATGGTGTTAAAGGTTGGTGCTTTTCTCCCCCGCTTGACTCCGTCAAGTGAGGTATACGAGTTCTGGAAGGTTCTGACTGTGCGACAGATGTTTATTTTATCTATAGTGCTCCGCAAACATTCCCAGTTGGACTACAATCCACTTCTTAATATTAACAACCGTCGAAAAGGAACAGTCTGTGCTTACCTGGGCTGCAATACACAATTCGTCCAACGTTTTTATTGCTTTGTCGGCAGCTTTCTCTATAATAACATTAACTCACGTCTCTCAGTCTATCACCTCCCAAGACATTCTTGCAAAAAGAAAATTTCTCAATGGTTACAGCAGCAGACATACTCTGACACAGAAAATCTTCTTGTGCCCGTAAAATAAAACCCATTGTATAAATAACACAAATAATTAAGCACGCACCAGAAATTCAGTTACCATACAGTAATATATAATTTACATAAACTCACATCGTACCCACACACACACACACATACATATATACACTCACACACACACACACACTTACACACACACACAATATATATATACACTAAAATCTAAAATGTTCATAGTGATAATTATAATTTTAAGTCTACTAGTTATACCATCACATCTTATGATCTCGATTGCCTCAAATGTCCGAGATGGTGGGAGCCTGATGACCTGTGCTTACGGGTATTTTTTACCTATTTCAGGCATCAGTCTCACACAAACTTAGCTAAGATTAGTACCTGAGATTAGTAAACTAAGAGTTTGTGATGAGAAATAAAGATTAATTTATTTATTTATTTATTTACATAATTGCCTACCTTTAACTTATTTACATAATTGCCAAATTGACCTCTTGCTTTTATCTGGCAAGCACACAATTTGTCGACAAAATCAACATGGCTACCTTGTGAAACTGGTCCGTTGCCATTGCAACAAGTCTCAAAATTGTACAAATTGCGGCAAGTAAACTCCTTTTCCTTTACGTTAAATACTGTGACGTAGTCATATACCTTGAGATCATCAATTGGTTCAGGCTCATTAGGCATATCAACATGACAGTCAGCATGCCAAAGTATACCAAAATAAGCTTTAATGCATGGTGAGCAAAATGGTTGATCAGTCAGACTAGTGTATAGTTCTGCTTTACTGAAGCAGTCTAGGGTGCAACAGACTTGCTCACGGGCAACTGCTGACTTACTGTAAATTACTCCAGGTTTCTCTATAACTGGATTGTGACCAAGCGCACACTCATCATGTAAGCCGCTATAACAAGTGTTAGACTTGGATTTTTTGCATTCATTTTTGCCTTCTATATCTGAGTCTAATCCAAATTGACAGCTCTTGCCTTTACCGTTATGGAGGTATCTATTTCTTTCCCATTGAGTTTAATTACATTTAACTGATCCTACACCCGCAAAACCGTGGTACTTGCTTCCAAATTTAAAGTGAGTTATGTCTTCTTCAAGTGCACTTATTTCACTCAAATGGCGCTCGCAATCGACGATATTTACTGAGTCTATTGTACTGATATGCTTTATAGCGTCCAAATGTGTGAGCTTCAATTTGCATTCAGTTAACTTACTTATGGCTTCCTTTAATTGACGCATGTCGGATGTTACGTCAAGAAAATCTATTACGTACCGTAAAGCATCATAACGGGTAGTCAATTTATCCAAAGACATTGTCAAATGAGAAATGATAGGCTTATCATTTATAAAGCCGTCACAATATTCATTACAAATTTCTTTGGTCTGCTTTTGGCTTACTAAGCCTGCTGGAGATTTCCCTAGCTTCAGTGCATGTTATTGGGGACCTGGTGTTTTTAAGTAGTTTACCTAGTGTTAACTATAATAATAATAATAATTATAAAAGAAATAAACGCGGTTTGATAAATCCTTTAGGAACAGTTTTAAAAGCTTTATTCGGTACTATGGATAATGAAGATCGTAAAAAGTATTCGAAATTAATAAGACAAATTCAAAATAATGAAGTAAAAACACAAGCTTTGATAAAACAACAAATACATGTTACAATGTCAATTGCTGCTTCTTTTAATAAAACTCTTGATAACTTAATGTTAAACGATAAAATAATTTATTATAATATGAATCTTCTTAAACAATATATAACAAAGAATGCAGTCAAGATTGCTGACATAGAATTGAGAGAAAAAGTATTTGAACTTCATGAATATATCCTTGATAATTTGATTGTAGTAAATAACAAACTAGATGAGCTCATGAATGCCATAGACTCCGCTTACTCTGGTATGCTACCATCAAATATACTTAGTAATATAAACTTAGTTCATGAATTAAATAAAAGTCCAAATGCAGGTAAATTCATAGAGAGACCTAGTTATGATAATATTCTAAGAATAATAAGAACAAGTAACTTCAAAGCCTACCTGGAAAACCTCATGTTCGTTTCCATAATGGAAATCCCTTTAGTAGATGAAGAACCATTCCTTTCTTATCAAATCTTTTCCCTTCCTGAAAAAGATCCTAATTCCACTCTTTACCATACCCTTTTAGTTCGGAATAAATATGTAGGGATAACTACAGATAGAAGATTCTACACTACACTTGATGACCTCACCAACTGCAAGGCTTTTGAAGAAGAAAAACTCATCTGCAGAGCTCTCCTTGTACACGATCAACATGCTGAACCCACCTGTGAAACCAGCATCCTGCATCAAAACAAAGATAACTACAGAGAATACTGCAACATATTAAGTACGAATGGAAAATTCAAAACCATTCAGTACCTGAGGAAAAACACCTGGCTTATACTATTCTCAGACCCTATTGAGATAGTTGAAGATTGCAACAAAAACATCACCACAACGAAGTTCAAAGGAGCGGGTATCCTGACGTTGTCTGCATACTGCACTGCAACCCTGCAAGCAACAAAGCTGAAAGGAGAAAGTGAAGTTGAAACGCACCTCCAGTTACCTGAAACAAAAATAGATATTATTGAAGAGATTTACAGTCATCCTTTGATAGAAAAGCTACCTGAAATCAAGATACAACAAGTTAAATATAATCAAGTTAAATTAGATAACTTGCATACCGAAATGCAACAAATGAAAAATATCAAGCAAGAATTAGATAAACTGAAAGTAAGCTCTGGAAGCTTTCAGCAAACAGACTCTTTATTGTTATATATAATAGCAATAATTATAGTAAGCTACATTATCTACCGTAGCTGCTGTAAAGAAAGAGGTGTTGGTATTATAACTGGACATTGTAGTTCCTTGAGATGTCCTGGAAGAAGGCGTAACCCGGAAGATGTCGAACTGCAAGCTGCACCTACAAGCGGAAACATTTCCCGACTCAACCCCGAGGAAACCGTCTACGCTTCAGTTGAACACCACCAACGTTTACCTAGAAACAGACACACTGAAGATGAAGACTAGAAATAAGATTTTATTATTGTAAAAAAAAAAAAAATGTTTTTTCGTTTTAAATAATAATAATAATAAAAAAAATATTATAATAATTAAATAGTTATAGGATAAATACCTTTAAACAAAATGTATGCTTTTTAGAAATTTACTAAAACTTTGGTTTGTTTTCAATTTACTTTGCGTTATTTTTATTAATTGGTACGATAGTTAGTATCAAGTGTTTCTTTGATTTGTATTCAGTTGAAAAATACTCTTGTCTCTTTTCGAGTACAATTTTCAATCTAGGGCGGGGGGTGTTAAACCCTTGATATTTGTAATCCTTTTTAACTTACCTAATTATTTATCAATGCCCTCATTGTTTAGAATAATCTTGCGTAACCTTTTAACCTATCAAATTAGGATTATCAATATTGTGAACAACAGGCATCTGTTTTTATATTAGAAGCAATAACCATTAACATTATCAATTTTCAGGAAAGATGATAAAGGGCCATCTGTTCTATTATAGTTTTGGGATGTCATTTAAATTAAGTACTTTGATAAACTAATATTGTGAAAGCCCTCTTTATGTGTTCTCACGAACACACCATATGCCTGTAGTGGTAGATTATAAATACGACTGTCATCGAATAAACAAGTAGTTCTTGCTCACCCACCATCAACTAAACACCTATGTATCTAGGTTAGTAAAATAAAGTATCTTTTAAAAAAAGCCTTCCTGAGCCTAATTTATAACAGGGCCAGACGATTTGTAGAGTGCGCCTTTGGTATAATGGCCAACAAATGGCGTATTTTTCATCGACCTATTAATGTATCGATTGATTTTGCAGTGGACATCGTGAAAGCATGCTGTCTCATGCAAAATTTTATCCACAAAGAACAAAGACTAAATCTCAGTGTTGCTAGTAATGCTACATTGCCTCCTAATTCAGAAATAAGGTCATTACCAAATTCCATGTCTGTTCGCGGTGGTTCGTTAGCTAATGAAATTCGTACCAAATTCGCAGAATATTTCGTATCTGAACAGGGTAATATACCTTGGCAACACCGATATTCCGAATACCAATAATAAGTATTCTTTACACATTATTAACCCGTGGCATGCCTTCTCTGTTGTCTCTCTATAAACCATGCTATTAAAGTTTGGCATCGTTGCAAGTAAACCGATCGCAGTATTATGCTGTTGATTTAAGTTGTAAACGGAGTCTTTTTAATTTGTCGTAATTGCTATAAATCAACGACGGCAAACGTCAACGTCAAACGTCTTTGATAGATTTATAGCAATTACGACAAATTAAAAAGACTCCGTTTACAACTTTTACAATTACAAAAACGCTGTTAACTAGAAGTCATGTTCCCATTTTGACAATCTTAAATCAACAGCATAAATGTTATGGCACACTACAACGCCCCGGCAGCAGCACAACTCGAGCACGGCATCGCCTCGAGTTCACGTGCAACGTTGCCAAACCTAATAGCATGGCTTGTAGAATAATAGAGAAGGCTATGCCCGTGGCAATAAAGAAACGTAGGTATCTAAAATGACGGCGCTATCATTTCCTCTCACTCGCACATTATTCCTGTATTTTGGGCCTTTAGGTTTAGGTTTAGGTTTAAAGAATTTATTTTCAAAAAAGACTTACATAAGTCACTTACATGAAAATAAAAAGAATACATAAGTTATTTTTTTATACATCACCAAGCCTTAAATACTAGTGGTAAGTTTACTTAACTATAATACGAAATTTAGATGTAAAGTGCGTAATTTTCAATTATATAATAAGACAGTTTGGACTTAAAGCTGTTATATAATTTTATATCTTTTATGTATGAAGGTAAGCTATTGAGCAGTTTTGCTCCCTCAAAGGTGAAGCTCTTTTTAGCATAATTTGTACGTGCCCATGGCTAGACAAGTAAGCTTGGCCGACGAAGACTTCGTTTGCTGATTTGCGATTTTTTGGTGAAAGTTATGTTGGTATGAATGTTTTTATCAATAATTTTTCGAATCAAGAGGCAAGTGCAATACGCGTATAGTTGCTTTATGTTCATTAATTTGGTATCTTTAAAAAAAATTTCGGTAGGTGTTAGATAGGGGTAACGAAAAAGGGTTTTTATTACTTTATTTTGCATTCTTTGAAGCTCCTGCAGCCTTGTTTTGCCGGCAGTGCCCCAAATTTCAATGAGGTATAGTAGATGTGATTTAACAAGGGAGTTATAAATATTGTATCGTAATTTCCTAGGGATGCATTGACTTATGTTACGTAGTGAACCACTGAGCGAAGAAAGTTTGCTTTTAATATAATCGATTTGCGTATTCCATGTTAAATTACTATCCATTCTTAATCCAAGGTATTTTTCACAAGTTTTCTGTTCGAGGGGTATATTGTCGATTGTTAACGGTTCATGAGAAGGAATGGTTTTATTCTTTGGTTTAAATATAATGTAGCAGGTTTTTGAGACATTGACTGTTAGCAGATTGTATTGGAACCACTCGGACAAGACATTTAAATCCTCTTGTGCTTGTTGGATCACATCATACACATTAGCTCCGTAATAGAAAAGACAAGTATCATCTGCATACAAAGTAATATGGCCACGGAGTCCCTGATCTTCTATGTTATTTATGTAGATTGAAAATAAGAGTGGACCGAGTATGGATCCTTGGGGAACACCGTATGTAATAGGCAAAGCGCTACTTTGACAATCATCAATTTTCACTACTTGCGATCTGTTTGTAAGATAGGATTTCAGTAGTTTTAGAGCACTGCCCTTGATACCGATGCTTTCTAGCTTCTGTAAAAGAATTTTGTGGCAAACGGTATCAAATGCTTTTTTTAAGTCTATAAATACGCCTAACACAACCTTTTTTTTGTCTATGTTATCTTTTATTTTTGTTATAAGGTCAATTGTTGCTGCTGTAGTGTTGCTTTTTGATCTAAATCCATACTGGTGTTTGGATATGTAATTGAATGATTCTAGGTATTGTAATAAACGGATTTATATAATTTTCTCAAAAATTTTTGATAGAACCGGCGGTACAGAGATTGGACGATAATTTCCAGGGTCAGTTGTAGATCCTGATTTGTGGATAGGTGTTACTTTTGCCACTTTTAAAGTATCTGGAAATTCTCCATCATTCATTAATATATTAAAACAATGAGCCAAATTAGGTGAGATCATATTTTGAAGGCATTTAATAACTTTTGTGTTAATTTTATCTATACCACTACTAGAATTTTGGTCAAGATTCTGTATGATTTTAATTATTTCATCGGCGTCACACGGCGTTAACTTTAAGAGTTCGTTATCGTTTGCCACTTGTGTTCTAATAACAAAACTGTCAATTTAGACGTTTCTTTATTGGCGCGGCTTACCTAATTTTTTTGATAAACATATTTTAAAAGCTAGGTCAAAAAGTTACAATGTCATATAAGTTAAAATGCTTAGCTATGTTAATAATAAAAATTAACTTACCAAAATTGTATTTTTGTTTCGGGTCCATTTCTCACACCTCTTTCCACGCTTATTATGTGAGACGTTTGTTTTTATATACTTCCGCAGTCTTGTCCCACAACACTGGCCTCTCTTCTACTAAATTAATTAATAATTCGTGGTTGATCGCCATTATTGCGTAGGTAGTCGGCACGCGCCGGGCGTAGGTCCGGTCTCGTGTACATGCGCTCACACACTGCCATACTCCACTGCACACCGGGCGCGGCGAGCGCCGTGCCCGGTTGCGCGGTGAGCCGGCGCGTCGTGTGATTGGCTTCATAGTGTCCCATACAAGACTGACGACCGGACGTAGACCCGGTTTGACGCCGGGCTTAGCTCCGGCGAAAAACCGTCTCGTGGGCATGCGCCCTTAGAGATCTGCCTATTTAGCTGCCGATAACGATAAGCATCCGCTGAGTTCTGAAGCTTCATTTCACGTCTCTGATCCAAGAGTAGGAGTGTGTGGTCGGAGAGTTTTTAATTTGGGACGGCGGGTCTTAAAGTACTTGGACCCTACCGACAGTATCCACCACCGTGTTGTGTAAATCGTCCACATCTATGCTGTTCTCAAGGGCTTCGAAGCGGTTTTGGAGCTCGAGTTGAAAGCTCTCGGGGTTTTGGATATGGGTCGGTAATGGTCAGAGCGTAGACTTTATCAGCCGCGATCTTTCCAGCTTCACGTTGATATCAACGTGCCACGTACCATTCGGTGATCGCTCCCCGTCGTGACGGTGTTGATCACAGTGACATATGTATGTATTATATATGTATAATTATATGTATTTATATCCGTTACCCTAGTATCCCATAACACAAGCCTTACAGTGCTTACTTTGGGGCTAGGTTAATTGGTGTGAGTGTAAGAAATATTTATATATTTATTTAATTTTATACATTGCCAAATGGGCGGAAAAAAAGGGTAAAAAGTGTTGTATGCTGGGGTATACATTGCCAATTACATAAGAAACCATTATTGTTGCTACAAATCTTAAATTAAAACAAAATTAAAATAACTAAATGGTAATAAAGCTCATCTATGTTTGCACATGATAGTCGAGATGACAATTTCTAAAATTTTTGCCAGTCACAAAGCATAAACGGACCTGACATTTTATGCAAATCACCTTTGTCAGCTTGTGGTACAGCCGACATCGACCTTGACTGGTCATTGTTATAAAATGCCCCGTGGAATCGTATCGTAATGATTCCGCGGGGTTGGATTGTGGTACCCTTTTTTTATTCTTGGCGCTTGTACCAGTGCGTCTACATTTTATCAAGCCTTCGTATATTTCGTAGCGAAAATCTTTTAGAGGCATGGATTGTTTGCCTGCTTTTATGCAATCCTGTCTACATAAAAGCCAGCCATTATTTAGACATGACAATGTCAATATACTAGCGTCGAGTTTTAAATGGGGTTATATATAACGAAATGAACATGTCAGCTAAATCGACACCCCCCATATGCTTATTTATTATATTCTTTGATAATTTGAGGGCAGTCTACATCGAGCTCTTAGAGTCCTTGGAGTACCTTTGTATTTTTCCCACGAGCTCCACCCCTATATAAGAACTAATTAACGTTACGGCTTTGTTGTCATTCCAGCGTACCACAGCTAAACGGTTTTTATCCCAGACGACTTGAGCATAACTACCCCTTGGCGTCTTTTTCATATCTTTCTCTGAGGGCAGAACTGCTTCAGCTCCTCTCAGTCTGTTATTTCGTATAGTACCTAAGCCAAAGATCCCATAGTCTTCTCTAAGAACGTAGAATAACTCTGGACAAGAAAAGAAGTTATCACAAAAAACAAAAGCCGGTTTAGATTTTATACTTTTACATAAAGCGATGACAGTCTGTGCTCCGAAGCCAATGGAACTTTCCTTATTGGTAAAAGAGTGAAACCTAAAGGTATCCTCACCACCATACAACAGAAAGTCGTATATCATGCCCGATACTCCTGCACGGACATAGTTTTTAAACCCCCACTTGTTGGGCTTATCTTTCATGTATTGACGACGCTTACCCGCTTTAGTTCCTTTATAGGGCATCATCATTTCATCAATACTAAACTTAATTTCGTTTTCTTGAGCTAAACAATTTTGTCTTATTTTTTGCACTAATGGCCTCACCTTTCTGTCGGAGTCCTGTATATTATTATTATCCACGAAATGCAAATTGCGTCGGATTTGTTGATATCGTTTCAGTGGCATCAGGGGGGCTAAAAAGGATGTAACGCGTGATATTGCTAAAAGTAATTCATTAGCAGAATTTCTTGCAGATACTAAACAATTCCTCTAATTTTCGTAAAATAGTATTTTTTTTTTGCAATATTGCTTCAATTCAATTCGTTAGCAGAATCTATTTTGGTGGTAATGTTGCCACCTAAAAATAATAGAAAACCGTACTTGATAGCAAATAACCGGTGTTCATTTTTAATCAATTTTTATTATTAAAAAGATGAAAACTGTTACTTCAACTTACTAAGTAATATTTATTAACGAATCTAACCAACAAACACAGAAAAGTTTAATTAAAAATACAAACAATGAATGTCAAATAGTCACAATTTTATCTTATAATGGCAACAAGCTAAATATCACGTGACACGCCAAACGTCAATCAAATTGACGTCGATCAATCAAGTCAAAATATTAAATTATTTTGTTTTTATGTAAACTTTTATAAAAACTTCAAGATTAAAGCTCAGTTTGGAATCACTTATTAGATGAATCTCGGTTTCTTGTATACCTACTTCAGCACATTTCAAATATTGCTTTTTGGGACATTCTTTCATGGAAACGACTGTCTACTTTGATGTATCGAAGAAGTTTCTAAACAAGTAAGTTAAACCTTGTTATTACCTTAGATTGTACGTTAAAACGAATACTTCGGTCAAAGAAAGTGCTAACATTGTACGCCGCAAGTTGTGTATGAATACTTAGACTAAGATTCTACATTTAATTTATTACATATTGTTAGTACATGTTTTTGTTGACTGCCCAATAAACAAATAAATAAATATCGGTAAAACTGTACATTACGGACCCACGATTTTAGGGTGCAAATGCATAGTTCCTGAGATATTTGAGATTGAAATTTGAGGTTCGGAGGCAAGAAAAAGTAACATTTTATGCATTTTTAAATTTGGTGGGGGGGGGGGAAATTTGGGGGTAGGCACCCTAAAACTGAAATCTTATTCCCCCCTCCCCCTCACATTACCCCTCTCTCCCCCTAAATCCACCCTCCACCCTCATACTACCCCTATAAATAGGGTTTAAATGTAAAATGCATTATTCCCCCCTCTAAAATAAAATTAAATAAAAGGGCATAAAAGTAGGGAAGGCACTCAACACTACCATGTATTTCTAAATTGATAAAGTTACATATCTAAACTGGCAGTTATTTTTTACTAGGGGTAAGTAAATGAAACATTAAAATATGTTAATATATAATCATTTATTGCATTTATTGCTTCAGCAAATTGCACACATTGGTCATCAGTTTCCAGTTCTTTTTCCAGATCATCAGTTTCCAAATTTTTTTCCCGTTCCACATTGATCTGAAACAATTAGAAAACAAATTGTAATGTATTGTAAAACGAGACGCAGCCATCATAGCAAAAAAATTGAAGTTGAAGTAATGTATTGTATTGTAAATGCATTCTTGCCTTTTGAGTCCTAAGCTATTAAAGTTGTTAACAAATTAAAGATTTCTGAACGTCTCCGGCGCTGCGGGAACGGCAGCCCCTACTCCCTTGCGTAACAAACCACAGGCACGCCATGCTCACCTCCGCAGCTTCGGCTTGCATGGTGCCTGCAGTTTATTACAGCGGGCGGGGGCTGCTCTCCCTCCGCGCCTCCGGGCTTTTATAAACACTCTTGGGGTAGGGCATACTAGTACCACGTGGAGTCGGGGTTGACTAATTCGGTTCTGTTACCAATTTCGACCTAATCAACACTAATTTGATTTAAATCTTTGCTATAATATCTCTACTAACCTGATTTCTTCCGCGTAATTATGAACTCGTCTCCCAGATGAACCAGTAGCTGAAGGTGCTTCCAATTGGTCTTCAGATATAGTTGGTAGATCTGGCATGATGGAGTTTGCCATTCTGCTAGCTGCCGAGTTGGGTAAAGAAGCTAACCCACTAGGGCCAACTAGGTTGTTGGGACCAGCAACCGGTTCTTCCAACGCGGACGACGAGAGCACAAGTGGCTCATTAGAGTCCAACACTTGTACACTACGGGGCACCGAAGAAGTAGCCACAAGCGGCTCACTAGAATCTATCACTTGGGCACTGAAGAAGTGTCCACAAGCGGCTCACTAGAGTATCACTGGGCACTGGGGGGCACTGAAGAAGAGGCTCATTCGAGTCCAAAACTTGCACTTCACTCAATTCAATTCTTCAGGCAGAATAGCGGAATCCGAGCATGGCATTTTTGCGTTTCGTTTCTCGAAATGGAAAAAATATTATTAAATATTCTTGAGAATTCCTTTACTTGATTATTTTTAATTTAGCTTTAAATATTATAGTATGTTTATATAAGAATAATTTTATTATTTTTCTTCAATAATTATAACAGTTAATCAATATTGTGCGTTATTCACAACAACAGTTCAGTATTGTCTGTGGCTGTATGACAAAATTCCTGTATCTAATAGACTTCAATCAAGAAAAAAAAACAGAATCTGTCAAAATAATGTCAGATCCTTGAGATATTACGAAAAAAATATAAAACTTTAAGATTTTTTTTCTCGAAAACTATAAGTTTGCTAGTGTTGCGCCTTTGCTGAATTACTTCTTATTAATAAACCTTTACAACGAAAAATTGTGAACCTCCAACTCGTGGGTCCGTAATGTACAGTTTAGCCCAATCTCGAAAGTTATTTTTCAGTTCATTACTCCTATTATTCATAATATGATAAAACTTGATATTCTTTTATTTTGTATCTTTAAATGCAATATAGGTAGGTAACATAATTATTTTTGAATGCTAAATACAATTTTACTGATATAGGTATGTAATTTTGTCATTAATACATATAATCATTGTATGCTTGGTTTAACCACAGAATACTTAATAGTACAAATACAACATACATTTGGTATCATTTTGTCTAATTTAATATAATTATGTACAAACAACAGATTAATTATTGTAAACTTATTAATTTCATGATCCGTTGAAAACTATACTCCATTAGTTATAAATCTTAAGAGCCACTAGTAGAACTAGCATCTGAATTTTGAGTTTTCAATTGTAGTTGCTTACATGCTGTAAACAACAGGAAGTCTATTAATATTGGTATTTCACATGACTAAATTACTATATCAAAATGTATTTACATGCTATCGGAGATCCTTCCGAAGCAGTCATTGAAATTTAAGCTAAGTTTAAATAAATGTATTTTGTTTCAGCTCGCTTGCTGCCGACTCTGATAGATGAGGCGCAAAGGCGATACTGTCTCAAGTTGACACGGAGAGGACTGTGCTCGGGCCTATTAGTGTTATCAAATCTTAGGCGAATAGTTGGCCGAACCATGGGACATCTGTTTGATTGCTATTTTATGAAAGATGTTTTTTTATTATATTATTTTCTAGGGCAAGAAAGCAATGATATATTCTCAAAAATTTTATTATTTCAAATAAGTATTGTTTTGTTATGTTATATTATAATTTATAAATTATCCTTTAATACATATCAATATTAACTAACAGTGTCTTTAGTATTTGCTATAATCATAAAAATTATTAAACTAAGTTTTTTCAACAATGATTTCTTGATTATTTTTAATTAGATTAGCTTTTATTGTAGAACTCGTAGTTATAAGTGGCTCATTATTGTTATTTAAAAAAGAATTTTACTTTAAAAGTTAAATATGATTAATAATTAAATGAATTACTTAATTTTTACCTATCATTTGTAGACATACCATCATAAAAATGATAGGTACAAATAAAAATGAGGTAGTAATTAATTTGATAAGTTAAAGTAAATAAGTACTTGTAATAATTTATATAATATTTAAAACTCTGGCATTGATTTTGTTATTCCTTAGAATTGATCAAATAGTAATTTCTGTGTAATTGTTAGGTACTTATGTACATAGAGTTTATGAACAAAATACATAGCTGTAAAATCTCTTCTTATGCATGATAGACATAATTGTTGGGTTCTTATTTGTAATAAATAAATGTGTTATATTTGATTGAAAATAAAACAGTAGTAGAAACCCATTTTTTATTTACTAAAAAATCTTAATCTTCTAACGAGCAGCTAGATGGTCATCCCTCCTCGCTGTAGTGGTAAATAATAATTGTATTCCTTATGTGCATATTTATGGCAGGCTGCTCCTTTTGGGGTGTTAGTGGCTACGAAAGCATCCTCATCATTACAAATGTGGGTCTGTGCAATAATATCTGAAAAACTAAAACCAATCTTTAGCTTTTAAAGGTTTAATAAATAGAAGGTATCTAAGCCTACAATTATTTACAACATAAATAATTATAACTTTTGTGTGTAACATTAGAAGATATCTACTTATTTTTAATGATAAAACTTGTAAAGTTGATGCTTTAAGTATTTAAATTTTAAGTACTTACCTACTCAAAATGTGGGTTCGATGTAGAGAGCCTACCTCTATACCTACCTATTCTTGTACTACTTTAAGCATTCAAGGAGTGATAGATATCTATAAAAGAATCTACTTAGAAAAGCACTTAGAGGTATATAATAAGTCGGAGAATGTAACAACCACTATAAGGTAAGTCACTAGTAGTAGTAAAATGTTAGTATTATGTACCTATTTAGTTACTTACCTTGGAGGAATTCGTCCAAGCTTGGAGGCAGTAGGTCTTTATTGGCGTCAATGAGACGAAAGAAGCCGACGAACTCGGTGTCTGGTACTTCGAAGAATAATTCCATTCTTCACATTGCCACACTTTGTCTACGATATATTAAACGCTCCTTAACACAGGCATTCTTCAAAAAGTGTTCGTAAAGTGGTAACTTTGTTATATCAAATAAATTTTATGGAAAAAACACACAACATGTACAAAATGAATTGTAAGAAGTTGCTCCTTATTTGTGGAGCATTTTACGCTTTTCCATACAAAACTGTCACATGAATGAATTGCAAAATATGAATCAAATTCAATTCCTATTGTGAATTGCGAGAAAAGTGCCATTTTACGGTTCTGAATCTGAATTGTAATATGAATCTAACGAGAATTGCAAAATCCTTGCTTTTTAACCCCCCAGATCTGCTAAGTGGTACCTGTATCGCAAACTCCAATAGTCTGTATATGAAAGCATGCAGACAACTCCCATTAAAATATGTATGGCTAAAAAATCACGTAGCTCATCTTCAGTCAACCCAAGAAAACACCCAGTTTTGGATATGGCGTACGCGTTTGTTTGCTCTACAATGTCTGCTAAAATATCAGGTGAGAAGAACTTATAAAAATAATCCAATGTAGATAGAACCGCATTTTGATTTACATTTTGAGGAGCGTCTTCTATGGTTGCATTGTGCCGAAATCGTTTATTTTTTCCATTGACAGTTCAAAACAAATTTTGCGATTCTACGTGGTCGTTTAGGGACAGGCAGAACAGCGCGACGACGAAGTTGGGATCTGGTGTTTATCGGAAGACGTGCCCTTGGGGTAGCTTGTGTAGCAGAGCAAGGGGTTGGTGGGTAACTTGCTGATGTAGATGGTGCAAGGGTTCCTGGATTAACAGGAACAGCGGGAGTTACAGGGAGTGACGGTATGTACAGGCAGTACAGGCACTTGGTTACAATTTGGTTGTAATGAAGGGCTTCCATATATTGTTTAAAATATTGGTGTAAGTCGAACGTTCACGCTACTTGAATCTATGTCGTCGTCTAAAATGTTAAGCCTTTCCGAAGAAGAATCGATAGACGGTGCAGGTGAAGTGGACACAGAAAGCGGGCTGCGGCGTACACGCAATTTCTCGTCAGAAATTGTACTATCGTCAGAGGGTGCATTATCAGTAGGCACAAGCGCTAAAATTCTACCACCACGGGATTGAAGCTTTTGCTGGTAACAAAGAAAAAAAGCATTCTCAAACTCAAAGCAAAAAGGTGCCCCAAATTGGCAATGTATGCGGTGTCATACAAACAGAATGAAGGGTCTTTCATTACGTATTTAACAATGTATGCGGTGGCATACAAACAAAATGACGGGTGTTTTATTACGAACTTGGCAATGTATGCCACGGTATACATCAGGTAAGTGCTCAAAATAAACCAATATCAAACAACCGGAATTCACAGTTCCTTTGCAAACCCATTTTATTATACTATCATGCATAAAATATAATCTTTACACCAGTCATGACCCATTTAATTATAGTAAATATAGCAAAATACCTTGGAAAGTGCAGCTGAGTTCCGCCGGGCAGCCATTTTTTTTATGTATGTCAAAATAAGTTGCCAGAGTTGCGTTTTATTTTTCCTTACAATTATTTAAAGTGTTGCAATAAATAAAAAATATTATAACATTCATATGTTATAATTTTTTTTTAACAAAAATTTTGTAACAATTTCGTGTATGACAGGATAAACGGTGCCAAATTAATGGTTAACGTCAAAGTATGTTTTCACCTCACACGCTCTGAAAAGGAGTGTTCACGCAATAATGCGATATTTATGGACATCACTATGTCGATGCAATTTGTGTTGGTGCATCCCAACACTGACGTAGCGCGTGCCGGGACGTGCGCGTTTCCTGTTGCCTTTGAACCGCGGTGTGAAGCACACGCGTAGTTAATTTGTATCGGGCGAAGCCGCCATTTGTAAAGGAAAGTCCTTTTTATATATTAATTGTGTATAGTACGTAAAATCGTCGCGATTCGTACCACAATCACTGTGGCAGTGTATTTCGGTGTAGCACCTATTGTTGTATGTATATAAAATATTGTGTTTGTACATAAAGTGATACGGCGTCGGCGTAGACGCCGCAATAAACAGTGAAAACCATAAGTGCCGTATCATTTACCAGTGGTAACCTTCCCCCCTTCAACCGAACCCGCGATCTACCAGCTGTACGTGGAAGGCCAGGGAACGTGACGAGGGCACCAGCGACGCGCCGAGACTCCTCGCACCGAACCACCTCCCACAAGGTTCACACGGTACACGGCGTTGTCTTTACGGCTGTTGAGGGGCGGCTCTGACGACGGCCGTGCCTGCCAACCGGGCGCAGCGCTTGGGTGAACATTTTTGGTGGCCCATGAGGGGAAGGAGCCACTGAGTCGAAGAGGCATTCGACAACGCGAAGCGCGAAGAATCACGAAGCTGTGAAAGAAGACCCATCCACTTGGTGTTACGAGGCGTCACACAAGTTGGTTATACCACGCGGAGCAGCGATTACAACAGCCGGCGAAGCGCGCGGCATGCGAAGCGCGCGGCATGCGAAGCGCGCGGCATTCGAAACTCGACCTTATCTACAAGGCATAAGAGTTATCTCCGTGTAGCACCGAGAAACTGCCGTCGAAGCGACGAGCTATCTACACTTCGATCGAAGCGATCCAGAGCCAGGATAACCTCGTGAGTCATTACTCCGGGAATATTTCCACGTCGAGGCGACAACATTACATCGGGAACGGCGCATTCTGCATCTGTGTGACAGAGCACACCGCGCGGCGCGAGTGTGTGAGTGCGTGCGTGCATAGGAGAACAATAGAGGTTCGTCCGGTATAATTGTCACTGGGTCCGTGTGGCGGACTTCTAGGCAGTACTTCGTTTGTTTACATGCGGCGCGAGGCGGCCGGCATTTCTATTTATAGACATTATTAGTGGACGCTAAGTGATAGCGATAATAGTTTTAAAATAGATAGTGGTTTTGTGTAACACAACAAGGATCTTGGTATGTAGCATAATTTATCTTTATTAATTGTTTATTAAAGTCGAAAGTCGCCGCGACACGACTATTGGTTTGTTGGATTTTTATATTTTGTATTTTTATGTTTGTTTAAACTAAAGTCGCCGCGACTATTGGTTGTTTGTTTATCGATATTATATCGAATCGAAGTGACAATAGTGTCATTATAAGTTGTCGCAACTGTTTATAAGTTTTGTTTTGTTGTTATTATTTTTGATTAATCGAGGCGATTAACATTTATTGTAAAATTAAAGTAGTTTGTTTACGTTTTAGGCAACGTAACTGACATAAATATTACGTAGCTGTAATTTAAGTTGTTTAGTTAAAAACTATAATTTTATTTTGTTTTGATTTTGGTGAAGCATCTTTATCTTTTATTTATAATCTTATCTTATTAAAATGGATACCAAGACGGCGCGTCACACTTTTCAAATTAGGAGTAGGATGCTCAAAGATTATTATGGATCGGTCGAAGCGACTTCCTCGTCGATTGCTGTTCGGGTGATCAAACGGCAATTCGACAAACACTACACTGACTTCCTCGAAGCATATGAGGTGCTGGTAGCCAGCGATGTCGAGGACCTGGTGGACCTGGAGCAGGAGTTCTCCGACATTAACAAATTGTTAGTTACAGTAGAAACAAAGGCGGAGGAGACCGAAGCTGGACCCACGCCGACAACCCTGAAGCAGGAAGCTGCGAGCAGCTCCCAGCAGGATGGCAGCAGCGTAGCAGCAAAACTGCCATTCATTCAACTGGGGCAGTTCAATGGTAACCCGCATGAGTGGGTAAGTTTCTTTGACTTGTTTATGTCTCTGGTCCACAACAGACCCCATCTTCCGGACGCCGAGAAGCACTATTATCTGCGCAGCTGCTTGATTGGTGAACCGCTGAGCATAGTGAGGCACTTGCCAGTGGATGCCAGCAACTACGAGGTAGCTCTCGGGTTGCTGAAGGACCGGTACCAGAATACCCGGTTGTTGGTTGACAGCTATCTGGAGCAGATAGTGTCATTGCCCAGTATACCTCCGTCGCTGGAGGGGCTGAGGCACTTGTTTTATAATCCGCTGCTGGAGTCGACGCAGGCTCTCCAGAAGCTCGGATTACCAGTAGTGGAGTGGTCTTACCTACTGTTATTTATCATTTTGCAGAAGTTGCCTGCCCGTCTGAGGAATCAGTTCGAGGAGCGGAGCGGAACGGCTCCAGGGGAGCTACCGGCGTTCTCAACGCTGATCACCTTTCTCGACGAGGTCTGCAAGAGGCAACTCATCGGCCCGTCTACTCCGGAGCCGGAGAGGGCTGAGCCGACGCGGCAACGACGGTCGCCCACGAACGCGCAGCGCAAGGGCACCGCATCGGGTGGACGCCACTCACCGCCGACGAACAGGGTTCGCGGCCAGATGGCCACTGCAGCAGTGGAGGTAAGGTGCCTTTATTGTACCCACCTCGGACACGCCATCGAAAACTGCTACGAGTTTAAGAAGCTTGCTCGTACAGCCCGCAAGACATGGGCACGAATCAACGGCGCGTGCTTCGTGTGCCTAGGGCAACACTACGCACGGGAATGTGCGGAAGGTTCGGGGTGCAGATCGTGCGGATCGCAGAGACACCACAGTCTTTTGTGTAGTGCAGGAGGAGAGGCTCCGAAGCGCACACCACAACAGCGAGCGGGTGGAGCCGCTGGGCAGGCGAGGTCGCCTCCCCGGACGCCGCCGCCGCCGCGCGTGAGGACACCTCCGCGCCACGCCAGCCCGGTGGAGCAGCCGAGGCCGGCGCCACAGCGACGCGCTCCGGAGCAGGAGCAGCCGCAACCCTACGCCCTGGAGCCAGGACGACGCCCGGTCGGTGCGAGGTACCAACAGGCGCAAGCTCAGTTCGAGGACCTGAGGTATGGACGTCCTTCCTACATTCCGAAGCGGGAACCGGAGGAGGATTACTGAGGCTACGGTTCTGTCGGTGCAGCGTACGCCGTAGGTAGCGGTTTTAGAAACTGCCTAAATCCTACGGTTACATTAGGTATAAGGAATAGTAGAGGCGAGTACGAGAGGGCTCGTGCGTTGCTCGACACTGGGGCGAGTGTCAGCGCCATCAGAGACGCTCTGGTGGACAAGCTTCGGCTTCACCGACAGAAGACTTCTATCGAAATAGTCGGTGTAGGGAATACCACGGTGAGGACACCGGCGACTAAAGTTAAAATTGTTATGAAACCCTTGGATAAACGGGTGCCAGTTATTTCTACCGTCGCGGTAGTTATGTCGGAGCTGACTACTGATATGCCAGCGGTTAACACTCCGCAGAGGGGTATCCTGAAGCAGGCCCCGCCTACTCTGAGACTTGCAGACAAGTACTTTACCCTGCCGCAGGGAGTCGATTTAATACTCGGAGCGGATGTATTAAATTATATTTTAGATGGTTCTAAACTTGACATCGGTGCAGATGGCGCAGCAGCCTACGGAACGTGCTTCGGGCACGCGGTCATGGGACCGGTCGACGGCTACGCGAGCGACGCGCCGCAGCCGATCGCCACCACGACGCTGACGGAGGCCGTCAAGCGCTTCTGGACGTCGGAGGAGCCGCCGGCGCTTCCGGCGAAGGACCCTCGGCACGAAGAGTGCGAGCGTCTGTATGCAAACACCACAGTGAGGCAAACTGATGGAAAATTCATGGTACGTTTACCTTTGCTATCTGATCGACCGGAGCTGGGCGATTCCCTGGACGCAGCGACCAAGAGATTCTACGCACTGGAAAGAAAAATGGAGCGGCATCCATTGTTTGCGCAGAAATATCAGGAATTCATGGACGACTATGAGAAGCTCGGTCATATGTCCGTGTCAGATTTTCAGTTCGATTCTGAACATTATGTTATACCACATCATGGTATTTTTAAAAGGGATTCTGATAAGATCAGAGTGGTTTTTGATGGTAGTTGTAAGACGACTACGGGGGTTTCGTTAAACCAATGTCTACATTCTGGTGAGGCACTGCAGAATGACATTACAAAAATCTTGATGAACTTTAGGAGGCATCAAGTAGTATTCACCACGGACGTGAAGCAGATGTTCCGGATGACCTGGATTCACCCTGAGGACAGGCGGTACCAGCTTATACTTTGGAGGAGCGACCCGACGCAGGAGCTCAAGGTATATGAGTTGAATACTAATACTTATGGACTGAGGTCCAGCCCGTATGTAGCGATACGAACGCTGTTGGAGCTGGCAGCGCAATGGGAGCGGACACACCCTGCCTCAAAGGCAGTTGACGTCGTACGAGATGCCGTGTTCGTCGACGATATTTTGACCGGAGCGGATTCCTTGGAGGAAGCGGAGGTTCTGAAGGCAGAACTCATCGAGCTCATGCGAAGCGCAGGTTACGAGCTACGAAAGTGGTCCACGAATGAACCACAGTTGCTGAAGGATCTACCAGACGATCATTGTAAGCAGCCACGGGAATTCGACGCGAATGACCCTAAAAGCTTCATAAAGGTATTGGGAATACAATGGGAGCCGATATCGGATACAGTATCCTATCGACTAAACATACCTTCGGAGAAGGCAGTGACGAAGCGGTCAATATTAAGCACTATAGCGAGGCTATACGATCCGTGTGGATATTGTACACCGGTCGTTATACGATTTAAAAACCTGTTGCAGGAATTATTTATGGACGGGTTACACTGGGACGAGGCAGTGCCAGACCCGATAGTGGAAAAATGGAGGTATATGCTCGAGGACCTATACCATATGGAACGCCTGAAGATACCGAGGTGTATCGCGTTACCAAACGCAGTGTCTTACACACTGCATGGTTTTGGAGATGCTTCCGAAGCAGGATACGCAGCATGTGTCTACCTACGCAGCGAGGACGCGCGAGGTCACGTGCAGGTTAGTTTGGTTATGGCTAAATCTAGGGTGGCACCTATGAAAACACGACAAACAATCCCGAAGCTGGAGCTCAGCGCAGCGCATCTGGTTTGTCAATTACTTAATCATGTAGCGGATGGTTATGAAAAATCGATCAAGATTGATAGTATAAATGCTTGGTCTGATAGTTCTATTGTATTAGCATGGGTGGAGACGCAGCCACATTGCTTGCAAACATTCGAGTGCAATCGGGTACAGTATATACAGAATTCACTGAGGCAGCTGAATTGGAGACATGTACCATCGGATTGGAATCCGGCAGATTGTGCATCACGAGGCGTGACAGCTGAGGAGCTGATTTGTCATCCGCTGTGGTGGACAGTACCGTGGCTGGTACAGAAGGAAACTAGGTGGCCTAGTAAATATGTAAGACCTCGGGAACTACCAGGTTTTAAGAAGGTAGTCAACACTAATGTCGTTCAAAAAGAACCATGGGACATTAAGTTATTGGAAAAGGTAAGCAGCTTTACCAAACTGGTCAACACTACAGGGTATGTGTTGAGATTTATAAGAAATCTGAGGACAGATAGGTCGACGCGGCCCGACAGTCGCATTCTTTCGTTAGCAGAGACGAGAGGCGCTGTCAAATGCTGGATCAAACGGATCCAACAGTTGGAATATTCTAAGGAAATAGAATTGTTGAAGCAACGCAAACGTGTAATTACATCACTTCAGAAGTTGAGTGTATTTTTGGACTCCGAGGGAGTAATAAGAGTTGGAGGCCGACTAAGACATTCGGAACTCACTTATGGGGCGAGGCACCCAGTGTTGTTACCTAAAACTAATAGATTTGTTCAGTTGTTAATGGAGCATTACCACAAATCTTATTGTCACATTGGAGCTAATGGTTTGATTGCTATTTTACGCAGGGAATATTGGATAACCTCAGTCCGGAAGGAGGCAGCCCGGACGATAAGAAGATGTAAGAGGTGCTTTCGGTTTTCTGCAGCAGAGCAACCACCGCGCATGGCAGACCTGCCCGCGGACCGCGTGAGACGCGCACGACCTTTTGACGGAGTCGCTACAGACTTCGCTGGACCATATCTGGTAAAATCAAGTTTATTAAGAAATGCAAAGTCAGTGAAGGCCTACTTTTGTGTTTTCGTTTGTGTAGCTACAAAGGCCGTTCATGTAGAGTTGGTCTCTAGTTTGTCAGTTGAGGCATTTATAGCTGCATTTAGTCGATTTGTGAGTCGACGCGGACTCCCCAGTCTGATACGATCAGAGGTACGAATTTTGTTGGAGCTAACAACTACCTCAAGGTGGTTAATCAGTTCCTCCTGGACAAGGAACACATCCTGAAGGAGCAGTTCAGGAAACAACGGATACATTGGGAGTTCAACCCACCAGCTTCACCACACATGGGTGGCTTGTTTGAGGCTGCTGTCAAAAGCGTGAAGCAGCTTTTGAAAAGGGAAATAGGCGATACAATATTGACCTACGAAGAGTTGGCGACACTCTTGTGTAAGATAGAGGCTATCCTCAATTCCAGACCTCTCGTAGCGATGTCTGAAGATCCTGGAGATTTGGAAGTCCTGACGCCAGGACACTTTCTTATTGGCCAGCCACTGGTAGCAGTGCCTGAGAGTAACTGGTCAAATACTAAAATGTCACGTTTATCTCGATTTCAGATGTTGCAGAAGCTGCACCAGAACGTGTGGGCACGTTGGCATCTCGAGTACCTGAGCACGTTACAGTCGCGTAACAAATGGTATCACGAGGTAGACAATTTAGATATTAACGATTTGGTTTTCATCAAGGATGAAAATGTTTCACCACTACACTGGAGGCTAGGTAGGGTGTTAGAATTACATTATGGTAAAGATAATGTTGTTAGATCTGTAAGGTTAAGAACCCAATCTGGCGAGCTTGTTAGGCCAGTGGTTAAATTAGTTAAGTTACCTGTAGTCGAGGACTAGGTTTCCCAACCTCGTTGCTGGGGCCCCTGGGAATGTTCACGCAATAATGCGATATTTATGGACATCACTATGTCGATGCAATTTGTGTTGGTGCATCCCAACACTGACGTAGCGCGTGCCGGGACGTGCGCGTTTCCTGTTGCCTTTGAACCGCGGTGTGAAGCACACGCGTAGTTAATTTGTATCGGGCGAAGCCGCCATTTGTAAAGGAAAGTCCTTTTTATATATTAATTGTGTATAGTACGTAAAATCGTCGCGATTCGTACCACAATCACTGTGGCAGTGTATTTCGGTGTAGCACCTATTGTTGTATGTATATAAAATATTGTGTTTGTACATAAAGTGATACGGCGTCGGCGTAGACGCCGCAATAAACAGTGAAAACCATAAGTGGTAATATCATTAACCACTGGTAATATCATTTACCAGTGGTAACCTTCCCCCCTTCAACCGAACCCGCGATCTACCAGCTGTACGTGGAAGGCCAGGGAACGTGACGAGGGCACCAGCGACGCGCCGAGACTCCTCGCACCGAACCACCTCCCACAAGGTTCACACGGTACACGGCGTTGTCTTTACGGCTGTTGAGGGGCGGCTCTGACGACGGCCGTGCCTGCCAACCGGGCGCAGCGCTTGGGTGAACAAGGAGGTTTTGTCAATCAGTTTAGGCGTAGAAAATAGCTTTTTGCGGCCTAGCGCGGCAAAGTACTTTTTTTAATTTAATACTTAAAAATATGTCTTAATGCGTTCCGAATCGCACTATTGACTTTTTTGTTATATTTGATTCTTATTTTAACTAGCTTCTACATTAATTATAATACTCCGATTTGGTTTAATTATAGTATTTTAGTTCATTGAATCATAAAAACAATATAATCACAATAACAATAAGATTAAACTATTTGTTATAAGAATTTTATATTAGGCTGGGTGAGATTTCACAACCTATAATTGGATTTCGGACTGTGACATAAATCTTTATTTTTAAATTGTCTCATGCCAATGTCAACATTTACGGAATCGTTTTTATTCTTATTAATAAGTAACAATATATTCCTACTTTAAATAACTGAAATAACTATAATACTCCCTTTTTTATTTTTTATTTTTTTATATCATTAAAACAACAAGAATAAGGTATATTTAGATTAAATTTACCGGAAGTTGACCGCAGAAGCGACTTTGTTTTGTAAGGGCGACATGAGACAAGTTGCTTTTTTTTCTATATTTACTTGATTAAACATTATCACATACAAAAAGCATTGTAAAATGCAAAATTAAAAAGTTATAAGTAAGCTTGTTTGTATTTTTTTGCGCGCTTCGGCGACTTTATGACTTCTGATAACGTAAATTGGATGCATTTCTATGTCTAGACGTCTCCAAACTAGTTTTGGCTGCATGTACTAACACTCCTTGACTAACATAAAATATGGTTGGTTAGTTAAAAACCATACGTGTAATCAACCATAAGTGTAAAATTGGCTAATATAAAAATGGTTTTGTTTATACTAAAGTTTTAGAGAGTGTCCAAACTAATGTGTAGGAATTAATTAGTTCTAAGTTTTACTACTAGATGGCGCTGTTCCTATTTGTATCTCGCTATGTTTTTGCTTTCGCATTTTGCTATGTAACTTGGATTTAAATGTTTGGTCATTCTGAAAATTAGTGCAGTGTTAATAATAAATAGTTTTTTTCCTAAAGTTGTGTTATTAGAATCTATAGTGAATTAAACATGGTGCCGAAACTCGTGAATCGTGAAGTGTTGTGTTGTGTTGTGACAATGTGTAATTGGTCGAACTAAGGATTACAGTGTATGTACAGGACTTGTGAAAATCGTGAGTAGTAGAATAAGACAGTGCAGTGAGTGAATAACAGTTGTCAGAGACTTAGAAAATTTGTGTAGATTTCTCAGAGACTTAGAATAATTCGTGTTAATTTGGACTTAGAATATTTCCGTAAAAATTTTAAAAGACTTAGAAAAATTCGTGTCATTTTGGACTTGTAAAAATTTTAAGGTTTTCAACTTAGAAAAGTTGTGACAAGTGGACTTGGAATAATTTGCGGCAAATATTAGAACTTAAAAAAATATTGTTGAACTGATTGTTTTGCATTTTCTATTACTCTTTAATATCTTATAATTTCCTACGAACTTTTAATTCTGGTGCAAAGTTTAACAAAACAAAATGGCTGACGAGTTGATAATTTTACAAACTGAGTTATTTGAGAGATTACAAAAGGCAGAAAGAAATTATAAGAAGACACCTAAGGAGAGGATTAAGCAAGCATATATTGAAACTAAATTACAAACATTGGAGGAGTTATGGCAAGAATTTAAGAGTGGTCACAACAAAATTGTCATCGCGGTTACGCCAGCTAAGAAAGCGACATTAAACTATTTTATAGAAGACACATATGACATTTTTGAAGAGTTATACACCTCTTATGAGAGCACACTGAAAACTGCTATTCAAACATTTAGTAAAGGAGATGGACAGCACAAATCGTACGAGTCTGTATCACAAACCACTGAAGTGAAGTTGCCAAGAATTCAATTGCCTACTTTCACCGGCAAATACGACGAATGGCAGAGTTTTTATGATATGTTTGTATCATTGATACATGATAACGTTACATTGTCCGGTGTGCAAAAGCTTCATTATCTTAAGGCAAACTTATCAGGAGAGCCTGAAAAATTGCTTCGTAATTTTGCTACAACTGAGCAAAACTACGACGAGGCCTGGAAACTTCTTACTAAGCGATACAACAACATACGATACAATACCAACGCTATTTTGACTAATTTATTCACTCAGAAACAAATTACAAATCCATCATCCAATTCAGTGAAACAACTTTTAGATACTACTACGTCCTGCTTAAAATCCTTGAACAACCTTGAAATTAAAACCCAAGAATGTGATGTGTTTATAGTTTACCTAGTGGTCTCGAAACTAGATCCAGAGTCCCACAGATTATGGGAGCAAAAATTGAGTGCGTTATCGGATAAATTACCTACCTGGTCACAACTAGTGGATTTTCTTGAGTGCCGATTTCGTAGCTTAGAAATGATCGATGCTGGTAAACATACAACGAAATTATCACCTTTAACTGAGAGAGCAAAACACGCAAACAAGACAAAGTCGTTTCATTCAGCAGTTCAAGAGGAGCCTAAAAAATATACTAACGCTAAATGCATAATGTGTGATGGTCAACATTATCTTTACCACTGTAAGTTGTTTGAGCAACAACCTACAACAGAGAGAGTACAGTTCATACAAAAGCATCAGTTATGCTTTAACTGTATGTCGCCGAATCATGTGGTGCATAAGTGCCGTCAATCTGCATGTTGTAGAAAATGTGGAAGAAGACATCATACGATGCTACATTACGAGAACAGAGAATCTTTAGTAGAAGATAAGACAAAGGAAAAAAGTAACACGCACAGTCAGAATCAAAATGAAAAAACCAATCCGCCGATAGCGCACACATCAAACAATGAGACGAGAATTGTAGCGAGCTTTTCAAGAGGAGAACTTCATAGTTATAGTGTGATACTAGCTACAGCTGTTATCAACGCCCATTCAAGACAAGGAGAACGATATCTTATTCGTGCATTACTCGACCAAGGGTCGCAAGCTTCTTTTATTAGTGAATCTACTGTACAGTTACTGAAGCTTAAGCGTATTCCTGTTAATGGTTTAGTGTCAGGATTGGGTGAGGGTCACACACGCGTTAAATACATGGTATCTTTAAAACTTGAGTCGCGTCATAATCCGGAGTTCATTCACAATGTCAATGCCTATGTTCTTAGCACACTGACATCACTTCTTCCAAGTGAGAGCATAAAGTCGTCACAATGGTTAGAGTTAGAGTCGTTACCGCTAGCTGATCCAGACTTTGCAAAGCCAGCTAAAATAGATGTTTTACTAGGCGCGGAGGTTTATAGCGAAATATTACTCAACAACATGATTAAAAATTCCAAAGGCAATCTTATTGCACAAAATACAGTTTTTGGTTGGGTAATATCTGGCAGAGTTCTACGAGACGACGCAGCTAATAACAGAGTGGTAAGTATGCACGCACAAATGAGAGACGATGATTGGCTGAAACATTTCTGGGAGATTGAAGCGGAACCAAATAGTGTTAAAAGGATACTTACTAAGGAAGAAATGAGATGTGAAAAATATTACGAAGAGACAACAGTGAGAAATGAGAACGGAAGATTTATTGTTAGACTGCCATTTAAAGATGAGAAACAAGAGTGTACTAACGGTGAATCGAAACAAATAGCTATGAGACGGTTGTTATTTCTAGAAAAACAGCTGAACAAAAATCCTAATCTACGTCGTGAATATGAGAGAGTTATCGGGGAGTATAGCACGCTTAATCATATGGAGCCCGTACAACAACACGAAATAGATTATCCAAGAGCAGTGTACCTTCCTCACCAACCTGTAGTGAGAGAGGACAAAGAGACGACCCAAGTGAGGGTTGTGATGAACGCATCTTCAAAGGGAACTAATGGTGTTTCGCTAAACGACGATCTTTTAGTAGGGCCTCGACTTCAGCAAGATCTTAGGCATATCTTAATGAGGTGGCGAGAACATCGTATTTGTATTGTCGCAGACATCATCAAGATGTACCGACAAGTACTATTGCATAAGGACGATGCAGAGTTCCAACGTATTTTGTGGAGGTCAGATGCTAGTTTACCCATACAACATTTTCGATTGATTACGTTGACTTTTGGAACTGCATGTGCGCCATATTTGGCCGTAAAAACACTTCAAACACTAGCAACCGTGGAATCATCAAGATACCCGAAAGCATCTGAAATAACTAAGACAGATTATTTCGTCGACGATCTGATGACTGGGTGCACTACTGAGACCGAAGCAATAGAGATCTACAATGAGATGAATCAACTTATGAACTCAGGAGGATTCAATCTACAAAAGTGGAGTAGTAACAGTGACCAATTGTTACAATATATTGGAAAGGATAAACACAATGAAGAGCAGACTATACCAATCAAGAGTGACACCAATATGAAGATTTTAGGAATCAAATGGAACCGTCAGACTGATAAATTTGAGTACGCAATCACTCTACCCGAGCCAAAAGAACCTATTACTAAAAGACAGATCCTGTCAGACATTGCTAGAATATACGATCCGTTAGGATGGATCGCGCCAGTGGTAATTTGTGCTAAAATTATAATGCAAAAGGTCTGGAAGAATCAATTAGATTGGGATGAAGAGCTTACTGACGATTTATTACACGTGTGGTTAAGGTTTAGATATGATCTAGAAGACGTAAAAAATATAACTGTGTCGAGGTGGATACAATGTAAACGAGATTGTAGTAAGGAATTACACGCCTTTTCTGATGCATCAACAGCTGGTTATGCAGCCGCTGTATACATTCGTGTGGTCGATGAACAAGGCAATATAAACGTATCTTTAGTCTCTGCCAAGACCAAAGTTGCCCCTATTGACAAGGAAGTTTCTATTCCTAGATTAGAACTCTGTGGTGCAGTTCTAGCAGCAAAACTACTCTCCGAAATCTCACAAGTGATGAATATACGAAAGGAAGCCTTATTTGGATGGACAGACTCCACAATCGTACTTGCATGGTTAAAGGGAGGTCCTAGCCGCTGGAATACTTTCGTCAGTAATAGAGTGTCCGAGATACTAACTATTATAGAGTATGAACAATGGGGCCATGTAGCAACAGAAGCAAATCCCGCGGATTGCGCTTCGCGTGGATTGCGACCTGCACACTTACAAACCCATACACTTTGGTGGAACGGGCCTTCATGGTTGTCAGAACCACGAGTTAAGAGAGATAAAGAGAACGTGCCTGAAACACATGAAGAAGAAAAAATAAAGACATTTAATATAGTTAGTGGAAAGAATGAAGAATTTGAATGGACGAAATTTTCTAAATTGAGCAAAATGCTTCGAGTAATTTCCTATTGCAAAAGATTTTTGAGTTTAAAAAAGCCAAAGGAAGAACGAGAAAATAGAACAAATTATATAACACCAGATGAGATAAAAAAAACATTAGAAGGTTGTATTAAGCAAGCGCAAGAATTTGAATTCGAAGAAGAGATTAAGAGTATCAAGAGTAAGGGACACGTTCCAAAGAAAAGCGTTCTCCACACTCTATGTCCATTTTTGGATAAAAATGGTATCTTAAGGGTGGGCGGACGCATTGAAAAGGCTCATGCCAGTTATGACAAACGGCATCCGATTATTATACCTGCTAAGAGTCACCTTACACAGTTGTTAATAGCGGATGCGCATAATAAAACCTTACATGGTGGACCTCAAATAATGCAGAATTTTCTTCGATCTACCTACTGGATACTTCGCGCACGAGATCAAACCAAGAAGTACTTTAGACAATGTGTAACGTGTCTGAGATATTCAAAAGCGAATAGCGCCCCACTGATGGGTCAACTTCCTGAAGTCCGGTTGAAACCGAGCAAGCCCTTCAAAGCTACCGGTGTGGACTATGCAGGTCCTATAAACATCAGGTTCTCACCTGGAAGAGGCTCAAAGTCTTACAAGGGCTACATTTGCATTTTTATTTGTATGGTCACTCGAGCCATGCACATTGAAGCTGTTTCTGACCTGACAACCAAGGGATTTATTGCAGCATTTCGACGATTCACAGCAAGAAGAGGCCATTGTCAAGACATTTATAGTGACAATGGCACAAACTTTGTTGGTGCTGAGAGAGAATTGCGTGATATGTTTAACACCGCAAACTCTAAGCTCCACAATGAAGTTGCACAAGCTGTCACACATGAGAATACCAACTGGCATTTCATACCGCCACATGCGCCAAACTTCGGTGGTCTGTGGGAGGCGGGTGTTCGCAGTATTAAAACCCACCTGAAAAAAGTCATCGGAGATAGTACTCTTACATACGAAGAGTTGTCGACAGTTCTATCACAAGTAGAGGCATGTTTAAACTCTCGTCCGATATCCTTGCTTAGTGATGACCCAGATGACCCTCTTCCACTGACACCTGGCCATTTCTTGGTTGGCGAACCTTTGTTGAATGTAACAGATGAAAACTTTTCTAACTGTAATATTAGTAATTTGGAAAGATGGAGACTTGTACAAAAAATGGTTCATGACATTTGGAATCGTTGGTCCAATGAATATCTGACTAATTTAAGTAAACGTTATAAGTGGAATGTCAATAAACCGGAACCGAATGTAGGAGATATTGTTATTATAAGAGACGATAACATTCCACCTGCGAAGTGGATTTTAGGTAAAATTATTGTAAAACACGTAGGGCTGGATAATGTGACTCGTGTAGTAACAGTTAAAACGAAAAATAATACTCTTAAGAGACCCTTGAGTAAGGTCATTATTTTGGAAAAATAGTCACATTACCTACCAATCTCTTTGTGATTTATGAATTTACTAGCTATAAGTAGTTTTAGTTGTTCTATTTCACGGAAGGCGAAATTGTTTAAATCGCCATCCGGGCTATTGTTTATGTTTCTTAGTTTTTTGAGTTTATCATCTTAATATAGAGGTATAGTGTGTTGAGTTATAAGTTAAAGTTTATTTAAAGGACTAGTCCTTGGTGGGCGGAATGTCCAAACTAATGTGTAGGAATTAATTAGTTCTAAGTTTTACTACTAGATGGCGCTGTTCCTATTTGTATCTCGCTATGTTTTTGCTTTCGCATTTTGCTATGTAACTTGGATTTAAATGTTTGGTCATTCTGAAAATTAGTGCAGTGTTAATAATAAATAGTTTTTTTCCTAAAGTTGTGTTATTAGAATCTATAGTGAATTAAACAGAGAGAGAAAAATTTGTAACTTTGAACAAATTTAAGGGAGATTATGAAGCTATTTTAAAAATAAATAAGGACATTCAAACTGAGCTAATTTGGTGGAAGTATAATATTGTAAGCAAAAGTAGTAGTATCAAACAATATAATTTTAAATTAGAAATTTTTTCAGACGCTTCTTTGAATGGATGGGGTGCATACTGTGAGGGCCAGAGCACTGGGGGTAGCTGGTCAGAGTGGGAGAAGCTACAGCATATTAATTATTTAGAGCTTCTAGCTGCATTTTTTGCCCTAAGAAGTTTTGCAAAGGATCTTAAAGATTGTGAAATTTTGCTTAGGATTGACAACACAACGGCAATTTCATATATTAACTGTATGGGTGGAGTCCAGTATCCTATGCTAAATAAAATATCTAAACATATTTGGCAATGGTGTGAAACTAAAAGCATCTGGTATTTTGCATCCTACATAAAATCGAAAGAAAATAAAAAAGCTGACTTTGAATCTCGAAACTTTAATATTGATACAGAATGGGAACTTTCACAAAAACTATATAATTCAATTATTAAAAAATTTAGTACACCTGAAATAGACCTATTTGCTTCGCGGTTAAATCATAAATGTTCAAAATATGTATCTTGCCATAGAGATCCATTCGCATGGAACATAGATGCATTTACAGTAAAATGGAATAACTTCTTCTTTTATGCCTTCCCTCCATTCAGCTTATTACTTAAAGTACTTAGTAAAATAAAGACAGACAAAGCTACAGGAATATTAGTCTTTCCTCTATGGCCATCTCAGCCATGGTATCCAGTATTAAAATCATTAATAATTTCAGAAGTGTTAACCTTAGGTCCGTCTGACGATTTGGTTATGAACAGTGATGAACGACATTAACATTTCTGTGTGTCACTCGAGCTCCAGGCATGGTTGAAATGGTTCGAAACCAGCCCGTTTCAGTGCCGCCACTACTCGCATCAAAACCAGTTTGGTCGAGGAGAACAGATGCGTAAATTCCAGTTGCGGAAGTGTTGTTGTTTGGCATGTACCTCAAGACGAGAGAACGGATCTTAAACTCATCAAAAGTCTTCTTATACTCCTGGATTAGGGTAGAGATCTTCATAGGTAGGTACCATCTACCACTACTGCCACTCATGTCAGCCCATAGATAGGTCCGCCGAAATGGTACAGTGTAACCGCGCAAAGCGGGAGGGAATCTCCTTTTCTTCATCGTCCCGGCCCGCTTAAGACGGTGTTGTGGTAACCGCTTCTTCTCATTCTTACGCTGTCCGCGCGCCATGGATTCGGATTCTTGAATGAATTGCGCAGATAGGTTAAGGTCATCAAGAGACACATCAAATTCCTCTAAAAGCGACTTAGAAACTCGCTGTCCAGATTCAGCAATCAAATGACGAAGTAGGTGCAAGTTACCGTCAGATGCATTTATGAAGTCAGCAAGTTTGTAGGCTGGTAATTGGGATACGCTCATAGGTATTGAACGTTCGACGAAGAGTCACAAAATCGTAGACCCTTAAAGATGTAAGGATAGTTAGAACGATCAGAATCAATAAAAGAGGAATAAATAACGTGTCAGGATTAGACCGACCGTGGTTAGCGATAGCTATCAGACACTCCAACTCAGTGGTACACATCAGTATACATCATCGCTTTTTAACTAATCAACCATATTCTGGTTACAACATTACACGTATGGTTCCGAGAGGTGTCGGTGAAGTGAAGATTTTACGTCTATTTTAACCGGACGGATTTGTTAATGCAGTTAACTCTGCAGCCCACTCTACATCGCTAGTGCAGTAGCCATCACTCCGCTGTAACTGATAACGTGTCGTCTTTGGTTGGTTTCAGACAGTCTTCGTAGGTACAACGGATAGCAGGACCTAAGAGATAGTGGCGTTTCTCCTAGTAGTCCAATGACGCCTTGGCAAACAGAACCAGGGTCTAAGTGGTGTGTAGTCCAGAACTCTTTGACATCACCAATTGGACGACAGTCTTTAGTGTACTCGTCCAACGGTCCAGTTCGAGGTGGACACCTCAAAGTTCCCATATCGTTGCTTAGCAACATAGCGATGGTACCAGGTGCGTCGTAATCAATTTGTCCTCCCACCAGCTTAGGGATATGCTTCTCAACAAAGTGAAGGACATTAGTCACGTCAGCTATATCTTTAAATAAGTCCGTTGATGAGTAATTAGGTGGGATTATCTCATCAGCATTCATCAATAATCTCCCAACGAACTTACATCCAGGGATGGGGTTGTTCTGGATAAATGTATCCCTGACCTCTCTTGGTGTTTGAACATTTTCGAGTGCTGTTACGATGCTTCGAATGTACACTGATTATTTTAAGCTGTACCAGTCTGAAGATGGACGTGCAGAATCTCTCTCTGCACGTCCATCTTCAGACTGGTACAGCTTCTGACATCGGAGCCAGCAGCAGATCGTGTTCTTCAGGGACGTGCAGATTGTGAGGCTGCAAAACAACATTCCAAATTCCAATATGTTACATTGCAGTAAATCCTTAATCAATATATTTTTTGTGACAAACAGTATTTTTCTTGTAATTTTAATCTCGTCTGTAGCTTAGTGGTAAGACCTTCATGTCTCAAATTCATACATATTTTGTGTATCAATATATTTTCTGTCATATACAATTTAGGTACGATTAGATGACATTACTGAAAATCCGTAGTAAGAAGAGGTACTTACAACTTCTGGAAGTCAACGTTTCTTGTGACCGTGGTGGTTGACTCGCAAGCTGTCTAGCTGCCTGGTTTTCTTGGCTTGGTTCGGCGTACTCCTCAACTTCTTCATACAAGTCCAGGCTCTGCTGCTGCAGTTGGCTTCCTTGGCTGTAGGTTGATGGTATGGATTCATTCGTCTGAAATAAATATAACAGATTGAATGCTTAATGTATAAGTGAAGTATTAATTTTTAATATCTACCACAATAGTAGTAAATAAACTGGGCATTCTAGCTCACAATAATTGCGTCCTGAACGCTCGCCCAGGCTCGCTACGTCGCTGCTCCGCGCGACGGCGGACTCAATTGTTGGAGCCAAAATGCCCAATTCATTTAATGTCGTGAAAATATGCTTTTACGATTTTGATTGTATTTAAATATCAGTTTGATTGATAAGACTTAATTGTGAACCGATTTATCAGACATGAGATTATTTATATATAAAGACGTATGTCATATTACGCTCATTTTCATATAACACATGAAACATTTATTATGGTTAGATTTAACGTTAACATGAAATTCATAAAGCAAAGCAAAGGTCAAAGAACAAATTGTTAAGTCCGCAGCAGCTGTTAAAAGAAAAGTTGAAATAATAAAAGATGTAAAGCATGCAAATAACACAGCGTTGGAAAAAATATTTAAACCCATCGTAGATCCTCTTACCTTGTTAGCAAACAATAATGTAAATAAACATCTCAAGAAAGAGGCTCATGAATCGTTGATGAAAAAAAATAAAAATGATGATCATCTTACGTCTTGTACTTCCGAAGAAGATTACAGTGAATTTATGAGTGAAGACGAAGATGATTCTAAAAGCGAAAGCGAGAAAGTTAAAGGTTATAATAAAACTCTTGTCGTATCACCTTCTGACAAATTCAACGTGAGCGACGGATCCTTCAAATCTTTGCAGTCATCACCAAGTGTTAAGAATCAATCATCATGGTCTACATCATCTGAAGCAATGGATGACATACCGTTTGGTGTAAGAAATGAACGTGGTAAATTAATGCTTGGCAAAACCCGTGTTTTTGACGACGGCAAATACTTAAATATCAGAACACTAACTTTTCATAAAACAGTAGGGTTAAAAGAACTACTGTTTAAAAAGAAACCCAATTTAGAGGTGGTCACAGACAACGATTTACTAAATTATAAAACGATTTTAATAGAAACGAATGCACATGGACGTAACTTCGAGTCATCAAAACCAATAAACAGCAACAAAGAGTTTAAATATAATAATGTTATTAAGCCTTTGTTCAAGTACTCTCGAAATGCCACCTCAAGCCTGGAAAGTATTCCAACAGGAAAAGGTATTCCACTATTGAAAAAAGTAAAAGAAAATACAGATTATGTTTACTGGGATGACCTAAACGAGTTAAAAGAACGATTAAAATTACTATTAGCAACTTGGGCAGCAGGGAACAATGGGGTAGGTAATGAAATCATTGCTATTGTAGAAGAATTATATGAAGCTGGTATTATAAATGTAGAACTTAAAGAGCTTCCATCAGGAGGACTGCGCAGTATGATTTCAGTCGTTGACTCATCTAGACTGCAATGAATAGATAAATGTGGTCATCACGTTCATAAACGTTTACGGTTATCAGAATTTGTGGATACTTTAAACGATACGTTAGTGAAATCGGACGCTGGACTCTACGATTTGATATTGTCTAAATTAAAAGGTCTTTCACCACCAAACGAAGACGATGAAGCAGTGAACAAAGCTTATGTGGATAAAATCGAATAAGACTTAAGGAATGAATTTAAAAAAATTCAGAGTGATGTAAAACTGTACCTACAGAATTTGGAAAAACTAACATCAGACCGCTTATTAAAGAACATTTATTCAAAAGCTGAAGTAGATACTTTGATTAAGCTTAAATTAAATCAAAAATGAGTAAAAGAGACATAGTTAATGAAATCCATAAAGCAGCAAGAAGGAATTTTCCTCGGCGAATGACTATCATAAAAGGATTAGATGATTTATGGCAAGCTGATCTTATAGATTTTCAAAAATATTCAGATTTCAACAAGGGGTACAAATATGTTTTGGTTGTTATCGATACATTATCAAAATACGTATGGGTAAATCCCGTAAAATCAAAAGACAAAAATAGCGTGACTAAAGCAATGCATATGATATTATCTTGTTCATCAAGAAAACCCAATAATTTACAAAATGATCTTGGCAAAGAATTTTATAATGACGTTTTTCAAAAGTTGATGAGAACGTATGATATACATCACTATTCCACTCACTCTGTTAAAAAAGCTGCTATTGTAGAACGAGTAAATCGTACAATAAAAGGTCACCTTTACAAACTCTTTAGTTTATATGGCTCTTACCAATGGCTAGGACCTAACTTAAACTCAGTAGTAGAAAAATACAATAACACTACTCACCTTATTACTAAATACAAACCTATTGATGTGAATAAAGCAAACCAGGTGGAAGTTAGATTTAACATTATGCAAACACGAATATCTAGTACTAGCAGATATCCCAAGTTTCACATTAATGATAGTGTTCGTATTAGCAAATTTAAGGGGGATTTTTACAAAGGCTATACACCTAATTGGTCGACAGAAATTTTTAATATAGTCAAGGTTAACGATACAAACCCACCTACATAATTTTAGAAGATAAACATAAACAGTTAATTTTAGGCTCGTTCTACGAACACGAACTGCAAAGAACAAAATTAAAAGTTATTAAAAGAAAAGGTAACAAAGTTTTTGTTAAGTGGTTAGGTCTCAGTAAGGAAGAAAACAGTTGGGTCGATAAGAGTGCATTACTTTTGTAATATAAATTGTGTGTTTGATGAAAATTATTCATTTAAGAAAGATCGATGAAGCAGGGTAGAGGTTTTTTAAATAGCCTTATTAATAGTTTACCAATCGAGCTACATATTCCTGGTTATCAATTTTGTGGTCCGGGAACTAAACTTCAGAAGCGTTTACTAAAAGGTGATCGTGGTATAAATCAATTGGATGAAGCTTGTATGTATCATGACATTGCTTATAACAACAAAGACTTGAACATTCGACATAAAACGGATTTAGAACTTGAAGAAGTTAAAATCTAAAGATAATCGCACAGCTATAAATTTTGCGTATGCTTCTGCAAAAAAAATATTTAAAACAAAAAAGGAATACGTTTACCACGATGTATTCCTAATCCAAAAACTGGGGGATTTTTACCTCTCATTCCAATTTTTGCCGGTTTGTCAGCCCTTGGTTCTCTCGCTGGCGGTGCGGCAAGTATAGCAAAAGCGGTTAATGATTCCAAGGTTGCTCAGAAAAACCTACAAGAATCTGTACGATATAACAAGGCAATGGAAGCAGTCGCTCTCGGAAAAGGGATGTATATTAAGCCTCATAAAAGAGGATCTGGACTATACTTGAATTCTTCAAAAAACTAAACAAAGGGCTACCCAAACGCCCCCTTACAAATCTAAACATTTTAAAGCACGCAACTACAATTCCATATTTTCGAGGAGTATTTATGAGAGATTCACTTCCCTCAAAACCAAGAAAAATTGAGTGTGCTATATTGAACCTAGATAGTTCTGAAAATCCTGGAACACATTGGGTAGCCTATGTAAAACAGAAATTACTGTGAATATTTTGATAGTTTTGGTGACTTAAAACCTCCATTAGAATTGATAAATTATTTAAGGAACATGTCAAAAACTTACAATTATGTACGGTATCAAAAGTTTGGTACTATAAATTGCGGTCATCTGTGTTTACATTTTTTAAAGAAGTATTGGAAACAACAGTTATATTAAGAGTTAAGTAATAAAATTTATCAGTATAAACATGTCTTTCACTGTGTCGATAACCGGCAGCGGAGCCTCTTTGATAACAAATTACTCTCCTACAATACAATTAGACGGAGAGTATGAGTGCGGTTTATTATATTTTTCAACATTAAATTCCATCCCTAATATAGATGGAAGAATCAATAAATTTTATTATGGTAAAGATGGCGTGATAAAAATACCAGAAGGGTCCTATGAACTTCAAGATATTTGTGACTATCTTAAGAGCAATATCAAAAATGTTGTGCCGAGATTGACCGCAAATAACAGCACACTGAAAACAAATATTTTTTGTTCAGAAGAAGTTCACTTCAATAAAAATGACTCGTTGGGTAAAATTTTGGGTTTTGGAATGGAGACAATAAAAGCTAATATAAATACAGAGTCTAGATATCCTGTCAGCATTTTATCAACAACTATCGTGCGCATCGAATGTGATGTAATCAGTGGATCATTTGTGAATGGAAAAGCTAGCCACATAATTTACGAATTCGCACCTAACGTACCACCCGGTTATAGAATAATTGAAATACCTAAGAATTTGATTTATTTTCCCGTCAATCAAAGTTCAATAAGCGCTATTAATATAAGACTATTAGACGCTGATAATAATCAAATTAACTTGCGCGGTGAGGAAGTGCAGCTATATTTACACTTTAAAAAGTCATGTTGACTTTCTATAAAAACCAAAATATTCCATGAACTCAAGTCAGTTCTAAGAGATCATCTCATAAGGGAGCACCAGTTCGATCAACAAAGAAATTAACAAAAAGCAATAAAGACTTTTTGAAATCACTGGGATTGATAAAATGAATTTTTTAAACATAACTCAACCTGCCTCGTGCGATAACAGTATCGAAAGTTTTGAATATCATTCATATAAACCCTACGTGACAAGTTTCAACAAGAATTATGAAATACGGATGCCGATAAATCAGCAAGATCTCTACGTATTGCCTTCACTAAGCAGTTTGTATATTGAAGGAAGAGTGAATGTGTATAAGAACACAAAAGAAAAAGAACGAGTAACGAGTGTGCATTTTGTTAATAACCCTGCACTAATTTTATTTCAAGATATTCGATACGAAATAAACGGAGTAGAAATAGATATAAAAAATGCAGGCGTTACAACCACAATTAAATCGTATTTATCGTTGAACGATAACGAAGCTAAATGCGCACGAGTTTGGGGTTGGTCTCCAACAGGCACTACAACTGACAGCAGTGGAGTATTCTCCGCTTGTATACCACTAAATAAAGTGATGGGTTTTGCTGAAGATTATAATAAAATTATAATGAACTGTAAACATGAATTAGTTCTTTTGAGAAGTAATACTAATCTCAATACCTTAAATTAAATGCAGGTGAAGTTGTGGATGATATAACAATTAATAAAATTACTTGGGGAGTGCCTCATGTTAAAAGTGTCAGATCGAGAAAGAATAAGTTTGCTTAAGTATTTAGAAAAAGATCGCCCAATAACAGTCGCATTTCGTAATGGGGACTTATATGAGTAAACATACCTGGTCTATTAAAACTTCCTCACAGATAGAAACCACGATTCGTCGTAATTGCTTTTCAAACGAACCGTAAACATAATGCAACATTATCAATGGCAGAGTTTGACCATTGCCATATACGTGATGTTAAAGTTTTTCTAAATTCTTCATATTACCCTTATGAAAGTCTGAACATTAGTTTCGCTGACAACAAATATACTTTAATATATATATATATAACAGTACGTTTGGTTCCAGCAGTCTTATCACGGACGTCGAGCTGAACCGTTGTTGAGTATAAAAGAATTTAAAGAAACTGCTCCAATGTTCGTGATTGACTGTTCTCGCCAACACGAAGCTTTAAAGGGATCCATTGACGTGCGAGTCGAAATCGAAGCTGATCAAGAAATACCTGATCAGACCGCTGCTTACTGTTTGATTCTGAACGATTATATTTTTGAATATAAGCCTTTGAGCAATATCGTAAAGAAACTATCATGAATAGCAATACAATAGTCGTGGATGTACAAGGGTTCAAAGATTTAAAAAATAAATTTATTTTGAAAGAATTAGTCATAGGCACATTAGAACACACTCAATTTTTTTTGATAAAACCTTACCCATTCTCTACCCTGACACTTGAAGAAAGAAAACATGTAAGGCGGATAGAAAGAAATCGAGGATATCGATAGAGCGAGGGATATATTGACTACAGGGAATTCAGAAGACTTATTAAACCTTACTTGAATAAACACAAGATAATAGTGAAAGGTTAAGAAAAAGTTAAGTGGGTTCGAGAATTGTGTGGACACGACAGTGTTTTAGATATAAGTAACAAAGGTATACCTAATTTAGAAACTCTTAGTAAACTTTATTGTAAAGATATGTTTTCCTATAATTGTTTTAACCACATAAAATATTGTGCATTAAAAAATGTAATATGTATTAAGAAATGGTTGCTAGGAAAAAAATATATTTCACTGTCTGAATAAGATGGTTCTGTATAAAATAGCCGTCTTATTTATTACCCCCAAATACTTTTAATATATTTAATAAAAACAAAGTTATTTTTAAATATTATTTATTTCATTATCACAATATTTACAATACAAACTTATTATTACTACTTACATAATACAAATATTATAAAAATCTATTTAAAAATAATGACCTAAAATTACAGTTATTATAAAAAAAAAATTAGTTACAAAGTAAATGTATCTCTGTAGGAATTCACATAGACATGAATGTATATGTGTATAAGCCTTTTAGAGAATTTGAATTTTTTTTTTTTTTTTTTTTTTTTTTATTGTCGCCAATTATTATTTGAAAATGATGTTTAAAAAATATGTGACTACAATCGCATTAAAAGCAGCTATAGCTGTATCCACATAGTTTTTTAGAGACATTGCTAATCAAACCCTCTGTTTGGTCCATAATAGGGTCTACACCGTCTTCCACGACATACTGAGCGCACACCATGGTGTTGTCTTCTTCGGGATCGGGCGTTTTTGATTGCAAGTCTACAATTTGGATCGTGATCAAATAACGCCCTTTCTTTTCATGAAATATCATATCATGAAAGGCACAGCCACCATCCTACTAATATTATAAACTAGCTATTAATATATTACCACTACTTGAAGTCCCTACATACCAAATCCGTTCAGTGGGCTATCAAAGTATGTCAGTTTGTTTGTACCTCTTTCACGCAAAAACTACTTGACGGATTTCGACCAAATTTGGTATGCAGGTACTTCTAGTAGTGGACTAACACACAGGCTACTGTCTATGCCGATATTCCTACAGGAACGTTGTATTTACAGCTTGTACATATTTTATCGACGACGTCGCGTCTTAAAAATTAATGCGTCATGGCGCGTTGCGCACGTGCACAAGCCATTAGGGATTGTTTCACAATCTAAAATTAAGTACTTTTTTTTTTTAAATTATAGATATCTATGTACAACTAATACATATTTACATTTCTATCAAACTTACAAAGCTTGCGTTATAATCGTCGACCATAACATTAAAATAACACAGATAGTTCTATCACTTTCTTAGGGCGACTTTTTTTTATTAATTTAGAGATACCTATAGGCGTGAGCTAGGAGAGGCCATGTCCAGCAGTGGACGTCCACAGGCTGATGATGATGATATACAACTAATACATATTTACATTTCTAACAACCTTACAAGACTTGCGATATAATCGTTGACTATAACATTAAAATAATACAGACAGTTCTATCACTTTCTTAGGGCCGACTTTCACCAAATGCTTCTAAACACAATTAGTGCTAAACATAAATGCAACAATTTTGCAGTGTCGTAAATTTGATAATTGGTCTTAACCATACATCATATCATGAAAGTCACGTCGACAGAGGTGCATTGATGAAGTTTGACAGTCGGTCATGATCATAAATCATAGCGTAAAAGTCATGTCGACAAAGGTGCATTGATGCAAGTTGCAAAAAAAATTGGTCACGAATTAGCCAGAGTCGATTAAAATAATTTATATGTGGTTAATTTCGTCTTAGTGCCCCAGCAGTGGGACGTTAAAATCAGCCATTTAATGTCCCCATTATCCTAACTATATAATGTTATTAATCAAAATGTATGTAATGTAAAATGTATGTTCCATAAAACTTCGTACATCACTTCTTAGGCAAGCAGACATATTATAACTTACAACAATAAAAATAAAAATTTAATTTAAAATTAAAAATAACAATAAAAAAGACAGAGGCAAAAGGGAGAATAGGAGTTAGTTAGCATTATTCTCCTTCAAATCGATCTATGACTAGGTTATGAGCCACCATCGTAACGGCGGTGACTAACTCTCGCCGTAAGGAGAGCTCCAATTCTCCTTGTTGCCTCTGCCAGTCGAAGCGCCTTTCCTCCAAATCCATCCAACGCTGTAAGATCGCCAGATGCCGCTCTTGCAGCTGGCGCTGGGCCGTCGCCTCGCGGGCGCGCCGCTCCTCCAAGTCCAGCGCCCACCGCGCCGGAGCCGCTGTAACAATTACAATCTCTTAGTAACTGCATGTTACAAAGACAGAATAATTTGACAGATAATAGGGAGGGTAGCTATTTGACATGTCTCCATCTACAGTACCGCGGTCTAAGTGAGACTGTCATCCTGCCGTTGAATGGTATAGTGCTCATAAGCAAATGATTATGAGCTCAAAATACTCACTTTGTGGTCTGGCTCTCCTTGGAGGAGCATCATCCGCATCCGCCCTTTTTGAGTGCTTCCTCTTGCCTGAAACAAAATACCCACTCATCAAACATGTGACCTACTTAAGTATATTGTTGTTATTAGTAAATATTGAGGAACCCGTGGCGCAGTGGTTCACATGCTCGCCTGCGATTGTTGAGGTTAAGCAACTTTCGCAATAGTCGGTCACGGGATGAGTGACCTAAAATTTACAATCTACTTAATTGATATAATGAATTGTATAATATTTTGAATAAGTACTTGAGACAGGACTGGATTAAATTTTTGTTAATCAAACCCTTTTTCGAAATCACTGTCCGACGCACAAAAATTTTCTCAATTGTTAATAAGGTTTTTGGTTTTGTGCTTAAAAATACTTACGTGGACGGGCGACGGACGGAGACTGCTCCGGCGGAGCCTGTGACGGCCCAGCGGCTGCAGCATCATCGGCTGAAAATTTAATTGTATAGAATTAAATAAAGCATACAAGATACTTCCAACTATACCAATAAAATTATCCCGGGAAAATGTGTTTGTTTGTCCTTGCTTGACGCCCTAACTAAGCAACCAATCAACTTGATTTTTAGCATAGAGTTAGTTGAAAGGACGGAGAGTGACAGAGGCTACTTTTTATTCTAAAGTTCCCACGAGAACGATAACCACGCGGGTGAAACCGCGGGCGGAAGCTAGTTTAATTTTAATTTAGGTAGCTACTTTTGACACTAGAAATCTCAATAGATATCACATACAAGGAGTCGGAGAAGGCCACGAGTGTGACAAGGGAGACCTCGGCACTGCTGGTGACGGTTGTGGTGGTGGTGAATCACCACCACTGGATGTATATCCAAGCCCATCTGAAAAACAAGTGATAATAAAGTTACCAGCTAATGCATATTGTAGACCAAAAACTCCAATAAATAAAATGAAAATGTATAAAAAGAAATAAAGCAAAAACATACATCAACCTCAATCCTTACATTGGGGTTCCCCAATACATTTTGTACCCCCATGAGAGAGAGTATCCTCTCCTCCATGGGGGTCAAAACATCTGCAATTGCATGGCCACCACCCGTGCCGCTCCCATGTTGCCGCAGTGCCGACCCCTTTTTCTTGACTTTCGATTTTTGGTCGGTCCAGTACTATTATAAAGCGCATAGGAAAATGTTAGTTAAGCCTTCACCCTCACCATACCACACACACATTCTATACTTGGATACATGGAACAATATTACAACAAGGCATGACATGAGAGTACATGAAGGTATAAATAAAAAAGCGGGTTAGGTGCATTTTGCTGAGCCTGCGAGAGATCATGGAAGGTTATAATACATCATATCAAATAATCACTCACTAATCGCCACTCCTTGGGGCTTTTGGTGACGCCGTCACCCACCGCATTCAGCTCAGCCGCTAGCTCCTCCCACAGGCTAAGCAACTGCTGCTTAGCCTGCGGGCCCCCGAGTTGTGTGGCTCGAGCCTGCTGTGGGTGACGCTCCATCCACGCCACCATCATCTCCCTTTGATTGTTACTGATTTTTTTGGGCGCTGGCATCTGAAATGAGTTACAACAAACTGAAAAGCTACAAAGACAAGCAAAATGCAAGTATTTGGCCTAATACAGAACAGCTACTTCCATTTTCTTATAAAAATACCATACACAAACTAATAAATTAATTTATTGCGCAAGTAGGTATATCTACGGTGTGATTTCATTCAAGTCTATAGATATGAGATCACGGGATACCTACTTACAGTACCAACCCAGTCCCAAAACAAACTCTTTGCTTCTTATGATAACTTCGATGTTTTCTAGTTTAATTTTATTTAAAAAATACTAGAAAAAATCGACTCGGCTCACAAGTTATTCCTAAAATAGACTCATTGCCTCTTTTTCGCCAACTTTTAGTTATTCAATACAATTAACGGCTTGCCAATGTTTCATCAATAATTGTACTTACCTTATAAACAATTTTATTAAAAGTTTTCTTCTAATATTCAAACTTATTCAAATACAACTAGTATTACTCGTTGACAATGAAAAATTCTTGACATATCTTTTTTTTTTTTTTGTTGGCACATGTTAAGTCATTTTTGATGCGTTCTAGCTACTTTAAATATTTTTATCAAAAATTGACAAACTTACATGACAGAGCACAAATAACCCAAGTAATAAGGATTTTTCATTATTTTTAAATAAAACCCGTATTTTGTGTCGTCAAATAATCATATTTAGTTAATATCATTATAAAAATAATATATGTGAACGCAGCGGAATCTCTCATCGTTCAATTTCATTCATTCGATGAAAGCGTTTGCCACATCAAGCGCGTGACAAAGTTAGGCGGTCGCTCGAATTCAACGCCATTACTTTTCGAAAGTAAACGCGCATGGTGTCGCGCAGAAAAAAGCTTTGAGTTAGGCGGTCGCACTGCTGAGCACTCTCTTTGGTAGACCAGGATATTTTGGTTGCAAGGATTCCCTGAACTAGCTCAGGACACTTAAAGCTCTCCTTCACAACCTCTTCTACCTGTTTGACTGTCTTGGATGGTTTACGTTTTGGTGCTGAAGAATGTGCCGACGAGTCAGAGTCTGGGGATAGATACATATTGGTTACGTTGAATGTAAATATCCCCGATTCCGATACTTTGATTACCTCCACTCGACCAGGTACTGATGTGTACTTTTTTATGACCAATTCTGTCAATTCTTTAGTTCTATTAATCAGGACATTGTCTTCCAAGTAGGAGAGGTCAACTTGGACCTTCCGCTCACTTAACACCCTCATGTCCGAGTTGGTTTGCCCAACTAATTTATGTACCATATTTTTAAATGCCCCACTCTGGACCATAAACTCCGCCCGACCCAACTCCATATACGAGGAATGTTGGTCGTAATCGTCATCCAAATCGTCTGACTTCACTAGGGTTCGATCAGTGCATCTGGATACACTGTCTTCGTCAGGGCACGGCACAGATCACCCCCAATAGATACCGCATACAAGGCCGCCGACACGCGCCACACATCTATGATTTTTCACTGATATAAGCAAGTAACTAATCAAGCCACTTCAGTACCGACCAAGTATTGGATCCGCGTGCATGCACTCAATAAAAAAAAATTACCTATTGTTTACGATTTTCTGAGCCTGAAAAATGTCAGTTTGTGCCATAAAGTGGTGTGGGAAAAACTCTCGGACATCTAGCTACGAGAAAGATGGCATTACTTTCCATAGGTAAGTAATATTTTTAATTATTTTGTATTTTTGCGGAGTTCAAGATATAGTGGCCAGTACAATGGTTGCCTTTGAAAAATTTCAGCTCACGTTGATGTCTTTTTGAAATGGTCCCTTTCTCTCATAAGTAAATTAGATGCATCTATCACTTTCGTACAGTGACACGTGTAATGCTAGTGTTGTTCGTCTCTGCATTCGGGCCGGTAATGCCGGTATCGATATTTTTATAATATTTCATAACTATTAAAAGGCATTTTTAGGCGAGGAATTTAAAACGGTATTACATGTTAGGTACATTGACACGAGCTTTCTTCTATGCGTACTGACCGTTATCGATAGTTTTATCATATTCTTATTATTTTGTTTTTTATTTTTTATCTTAATCTTATCAATTTTACTAATATTATAAATACAAAAGTATGGATGGTTGGATGAATGTTTATCACTCAATCTGGGTAAAGCGACTGAACGGATTCAGATGATAATCGGAACAGTGATATAGTATGAAATATCACATAGGCTACTTTTAATAGTGGGACATTATCTGATTCTCACGGATGAACCATTTATCAAATCGAAAAACAAGAATAGGATATTTTTAGACTAGGGTAGGATTATTAAATAGTGAGGTGTATTATATTAAATAAAATCTACTTGATTGAGACGTACCTACCTAATCAAAAGTTATGTATATAAAACACGTAAGTAATTAAATTTTTTGCTCATTTTGTTTAAGATTTCCTAAATGCACAATAAAAAAGTCTAAATGGATCGATGCCACTTCTCGAGGCGAAGGATGGATTCCCAACAAAAGTGTTGTTATCTGTTCAAGACATTTTACCGAAGATTGTTTTCACAATATGAAGAACCGCAGACGGCTTATGGTCTCCGCTCTGCCAAGTTTATACTTACCAGTACTGGCATGATGCACACAACATTTAATATTTTAATTATTATCACAAAATAGAGAAAAGTGGAAAAGTGGAAAAAAGCGGAGTGGGAACGTATTCCGCAAGCAAGTATCCGGGATATACTCGCTAGCATGCCCAGACAAATTCAAGCTGTGATTTTAGCTAGAGGGGGTCACACTCGATACTAAACATTTATCTGCTTTTACTTTATTAAAGAAAAACAAACAAAAAACTTTTTTATTTTTACTTCATGAGTATATGCACTACTAGCGAACATACACTACTAGCGAGGTTTAGCATTATTTCCCATAAATTGTATCAAAATTTTATGAAATACTGATGAAAACGATTATTTTCTTATTAATTTACCAAATTGTGAGGATAAAACTACCTATAATAATCAAACAAAGCAATATTAACATTTGAAATGGTTCATTGCTTAGGTGCAAAAAAATGGTTTTTTGCAAATGAGTTTATAACACTTAAGTATTTTCTATGTTATATTTCTTTAAGAAATTATAGTTTTTCACTACCTAAAAAGTTTTTTTTTCACACATGTGCCATTTCGAAATTGTATATTAAATTGTAATTGTGATCTACACAACTTACTATTCATTAATTATTATTACTAACATAATATTCCCGAATCGAAATCAATATCTATCTTACTATAAAGAGGAAAGATTTCAATTTTTGTATGTTTGTGACAAATAAACTCAAAAATTACTACTGGACCTATTTCAAATATTGTTTCACTACTGTATAGCTGCATTAATCAGCGTGTAACAAATAATCTTTGTTACACGCTGATTAATGCATTTTAATTCGAAATTCCCGAAAAAAATAACCTTTTAGCCACAGATGGAACCACGATGCGGAGTTTATAATTTTATATAATACGCTATCTTTACGTCGGTGCACGTCGTGTCTTTCTGAATTAAAGTGAAATAGTAATAATTATTTAATAATCAAATAAGTTAATTGTTAATAATTAAATCACCTGCCTTAGGCTAAATAATCATGACAAATTTTATCGATATTTTTTATTACACTGTCGCATCACTAGTGTACACGCGCGGAGGTAGTGGGACCTTGAAGTGGCCAATCATGTTGCATTTGTTCCGTGCCCCGCAACCCGCACCCACCGCCAAAAATGGTGACTTCGGGCTAGTACAAAATTTTCATCATACGGTATCTATTGGGGGTGATCTGTGGGGCACGGGCATGCTGCCGCAGCTGTAGTCCAGGGGTCTAGTCATTTATACAATCCTGGCGATATGCAGCCGGAAACCGGGGGGGTTGTGGGTATGCCTACCAAAGGAGAACCCCACATAACCCAATGGCCCACCAGCGATAGGGTATGCATAAGGCGCATTTCCACCTCGAAAAAAAAAAAAAAAAAGGGGTCTGTGGGCAGAGACTCCTCTCTTGTGTCATCACTATCGGTATCTGATGTTTTCTCTTCACTTGCTTCCATCTCTCTATTATATTCAGGTAGCCTAATGTCCCAATTTTCTCTTTTTGCAATTTTTTTGGCCTTTCTGAGATTTACTGGTTCCATAATTTATGTCGGGCTTTGAAATGAAACACTACGGTTATGTTATTTCTACCAGTCATTTGATCTTCTTCAAGTGTCTTTATTCAGGTTACGTTACAAAGTATGATTAAGTAAAACAAGTTTGAACTTGTTCTTCGCTATTATCCTGAATAATTTGCTACATAGGTAATATTGATTTTAAAGATATTTTTGTAATAAAAAATCAAACAACAAATATAATGAACACATTTTTATTAGGGTAAAAACAAAGGTAAAACGTTACAAATATTATTTTGATCTCTAATTTTATTTCATAACAATAAAAAAGAGACTTTACAAAAAACTTACAAAATATATTTCAAAAAATATATTATTCTTTTAGTACCTACTTAAACATATCAGGTAAATTAATAACTTAAAACAAACAAAATTATAATACAATACTATCCACAGTCAAACCATCTACTGCAAACTGCAACGAGAGGATTTATTTATATTGATATAGAATAATGAACCCATGATTTGGTTAACACGTTATCCCTCATAATGTATCGTTTATTATCTTTATTAGACAATGCCACTTTGTTCTGTTCCCTGGTAAAAATTTGGTGTTTTATGCTTTTAAAAAGAACATTTGTTGCTCTTAAGTCGTGTCCTGTTGAAAGAACATTTACATAATCATAAAAAATTATTTTTTTAGTTATAGGCTTTTTAACCCCTTTGGCTTTTTTAATTTCGTAATCACTCGTTCTAATGCTGTACAGTTTAGATCGCAATCCAACAAATTCCAATAAAAGTTTACCGCCTAATTCGTCTTTAAACAAACCAGGGACTTTTTTGTTTTGTGGTATGATATCAAGGCAGTTATTTTTACAATAATTACTCGTGTCAAAATAATTCACAAAATGTTGTTTTAAGTCTTGATAAAAGTCTTCCGTTTGTATAGAGTACAGAAAACTATCAGTGTCTGTGTAACACAGCTCCAATTTTTCACTGTAGAATTTTTTCATGACCGAATAGTGGAAATTATACTTTAGACTAGACTTAGATTAGACTTTTTGATATTTCTAATACTGAAAATCCGATGTTTATAGGTTTATTCAAAAGAACTTTTTCTCGTTTTAATTGTATTGCTACTAAATTTTCGTCAAAAATAGTTGCACTATGGAAATTAGGACGGGCTATCAATTGCTCAGCGCATTGAAGTTTGTTTGTCTTATTGCAATGGTCATTCCAGGTACTAATAAGCTTTACATCAACTCTACGTTCAATATCTTCCAATGTTTTACCAAATATACTGTTATTCAGCAGTTTAAAAAAATCTTGCTCAAAAGCAGAATCGGACTGTTGTCTCAGTGTCGTATTGAAATCAATATATTCTTTTAAATATGCACTTTGTTTAAATGTTATTGCTTTATGAATCCTCTTTAGCAGTAGTCCGTGAGCAATACATGTTTTTAAGTGAGTGTAATGGATGACGTACTAAAATTTATCAAAAAGATTTGGTATATGCTTTTTTTGTCTTGAGCCGGGTGGCATATAGGTTTGAGCACAAAATGGAAGGTCATTATGCAAATCATGTAAGCTTTCCGGGTATTCGAGATCTACTTCCAGAATTTATCCGTAATCACTATCGTCGGGAATATTTAATATGTTAAGCTGACTGCATTCCTCTTCATTTAATAATTTAAAATCAGCATACGGCAAATGACTACACATAGCATAGCCATATAAATTATTACAATCCATATATACTAAATAATTATCAGGTTGCGATGCATCAAAATCATGCTGAAATTTTTTGTTGGATCGTGCATATCTTTTTGAACATAAACAAATACCTCCCCGAATACCATTTTGTATCATACGGAGTATTTCTAAGTCTGATAAAAGTTCTAACTTTACTTTAGTTTTCAAAAGCATCGCATCAAAGCTAAGGCTTGGAGCCGTAAGATAGAAAGCTGGATCCAAATCATAGTTTTTCTTACAAGTTATACGGAATTTTTGAAATATATCGGCTAATAACAAAACGTCGCTTTTGACATATAAGTCTGTGTACTCTCCTAAATTTTTGATGGAAAAAGCTTGCCATACAGTTTTTGCGTGTACATAATCAGTTGAGCTATTTGATTCACCGAAAAAAGACAGGTATGAATTTGGGAATTTGAAACCTTCGATTGCAAAATTAATGAGTAGCACCGCGGTAAATCCCAGTGAAGTGGCAGTAATCTCTTACTTTATCGTCAATTAATAAACTAGAACATAAATAACAATACTCTGCTCGCTCAAAACTACGTGCCTCATTTTCATTCCAAATTATAGGTGCATGGTTCCAGTCGCGTGCCGCACTCTTTTTTGCAAAATGTGCGCGCGTGCCGCAGCATTTTCCGCTTGTCAGCAATTTTCCGCCGCGCAGCCTTATAACTGCGATTTCTCTAGAAACTTGTATGGAAACTATACTATGTATTATACATTTTTGGAATCCTTAGACCCTTCGCGATTTTTCTATGTTTCATTTTTCGATATTTAATTAATAATTGAGTTGTAATTCATAGTCAAAGTTGAGTTCGCGCGTTTTTCCGCGCGTACTGGTACAAAAAGTGTTATTATTGTGAAATAAAGCCTCGAATTGTACATATTTTTATTTTATTTACAAAAGGATATTATATCTCACAATAATCAATAAAAAAACTCACCCTCCCCCATATATTTTATTTATACCATAGCTAAACGAAGGTGCACCTAAATTACGCCTAAGCTGACGCGTAAAAAAACGCTAGCGTTCTGAAGCGCCGTATATGTTTAAAATCTTATTTCTTAGCTTCTACTGAACCAAATGCTTAGAAATTAGATTTATTTTGTAGCTTAGATCTTCTTCTTTAAATGTACAAATTTTCAAGTATTAAAAACATTTAGTTTACGAGAAATATGGGTAAAACCACGCTTAACTAAAAAATAATACTGAAAAATCGGTGACTCAAACTTTGGATTGTACAAAGAAAACTTTTAAGTTTATCCAAAATCTAATTATTGATCCAAAAAATTCGGGAAATTTGCTATAGGTGTCAATAAAAAAAAATACCCCTTTGACACAAAATATTTTATTAATTAATCATCAAATATATATTTTTTTTTTGCCCAACTTCCCCTTGTTACAAATAATGTTAAATAAGGAAAATAGTCGAAGGTACGAATAAAATAAATATTTTTCACATAAAACTAATACTTTAATAAAATTATTAAAACAATAATATTTTAGAAATAATTAAAAAAAACGTGGTAATAAATTAATAACCATGCGCACGCGCAAAATTGTCGCGTAATTTTGCGCGTAAAGACGATTTTTCGTATTTTTTTTTTAATTATCACTTAAATACACTATTTATCGATTTAAAACGGTTAATAACATTTAATTATATAATATTATCTCTTTTTTTATCTCATTTTATCATTTAAAACATAAACTAACACTGTTCAAACATTTGTGAAAATACGCTATTTATTTATTTATTTACTGAATAGGTATTTATTTTTAATTATTTTTTTATTCACTTTTTTTAAAATCTGTTTCTGTACGTCTTTAGTTTTATGCCTTCTAGATACTCAGTAAAAATTTCAAAAAAATCTATCGAATAGTTTTTTTTAAAAATGCATTCTAAAATTTCGTGACGTAATCGTCCCAAAGTGGGCTTCCGGCACGTCCGCATATTTTTGAAACGTCCCAATTCGGGTCGTGCGGCACGCGACGCCAAGCAAACTGAATAATACTACAAATGTTTTTTACGTCTTTTCCTAGGCAATGAATAAATTTTTATGCACAATCAGGACCACGATAATTTTCCAGACGGTTGAGAGAACTATAGTAGTTACAAACAATATAATATGCAAACGCAGCCGGAATGTGACGTTGAATGTTTGTCGTGTGGTTACCTTGACTTTCAACACATGGTTGCAATAATGTTTCGAAGTCTGCATATATAACAAAAGGTATGAATTGCTTGCATTTAATATTTTTAAACTGTAGCAGAGTTCTGGCAAAACAGTCGTGACCTCACCACAATCATGATTTTCATTTTTTATGCTCGAGTTGAAAAACAATAAACAATCGTCACAAAAAAATTGCTTACCATGATGTCTGGTCACTTGACTTCGTACTAATTTCGAAAGGTCTTTTATCAGACAGTAATGAGACTTACGACCATCTTGTAATAAAAGCATGTTAATATGTCATTTTTTTCGAGAATTGGTTTTATATAATGGACCTGTTATATTGTTTTTACCGACTTCAACAAAAAAGGAGGGAGGTACTCAATTCAACGCGTTTTTTTTTTTTTTTTTTTTTTTTTTTGTCTTGTGTATGTATACCGATTACTCGGGTGTTGGTGATCCAATTTTAATAGTTGTTTTTCTGTTAGATCGGGTACACTGTCAATTTGGTCCATTAAGTCTCCCATATAAGTCTCATTGAGATCCGATGATAATCTTCGGAGATATGGGGCCTAATGTCATGGAAGTCATGAAACAATTATATCATCCAGGTAATTGTTAGATTCTTGTTCGAGCTGAAGTTTCACGCAATAACTACTGAGCGGATTTTGATGAAACTTTTTAATTAAACGATGAAAATGGTTTATGTGTGGTCCCATATAATTTTTACGAAGATCTGGCAAGTAGTTTTTTCATAATCCTGAAAAATATCAATCACGTTTTGGCAAGTAGTCGTTTACCTAGATGACATCATTGTTGTGTATGGGCTGTTTTTTTGTGTAAGTAACGGCACATGATGTAACTAAAAAATCTGAAATAAAAACATTTTATAAAAAAAAATCAAACCGACTTCAAAAAGTAAAAAATAAAACTTTTGGAGTCGGTGCTAACTAGCTAAGGCCAAAAAAAATAAAGTTAATAGAAGTGCAATGTAGAATGCCTTGGCTGGCACCGACTCCAAAAGTTTTATTTTTTACTTTTTGAAGTCGATTTGATTTTTTTTTATAAAATGTTTTTTTATTGTCCAAGCCATATGTTTACACTTATATTTTCATTATTCCTTTCAAATAATTTTATATCAGTAAAAGAAACTGGAAACGACATATTCTTTAAATTCAACGCGGTACTAAAGTGAGGATAAGAAGACACTCGACAAACATTCTTTTTGGCAGGGTGCAATGCTGCCATAATGGACCACGCAAAGCAATATTCGTCATGATTTTTTATATTTACGCAAGCATGTTTTGCATTAATTTTGTTCGGTAATTTCAGGTAGCACGATCCTTTATATATATTTGTTAATATTAATTTCTAAATATAAAATATCTAAAATTGACCACCCACTCCCTTTTTCCTGAAACTCGTATATCTTTTTACAAATGATTTCGGATATTTTGTCTAATAAATCATCAAAACCATAACTTTGATGTAAGCAAATCGTCTTTAGGTAAAATTACTTTAGCGAATAATTCAAAGTTCACTTTCACATTGATATGTTTAGACAAAGTAGAATCGATTAGCGTTTGCAAATTAGCTGCAACGCAACGCAAATAGTGCGCCGGGTCTGTAGCGGCCACATCGACACTGTCTGCCTGGCGTTCGCGCTCTGCGTGTATGCGATATGAGGCTATGCGTCCTCGAAATGCAGAATTAATTTTTTCAATACCCGTATCGAAATTTACTGCGCTGTTGTTTTTATGTTTAATGCTGCGTAAGTGACCTGGGAAAGTTTTACTTTTGATCGATTCCTCACAAATTGTGCAGTAGATTGTTTTATCCATAGTTAATTATTTTATTATTAGGGTACTAAAAAATGCTTTAAATGAACAAAGTTTAATTTACACTTACAGATATAAAAACTCAAATTATAAACTCATTTGCAAAAAAAACGGGCACCTAAGCAATGAACCATTTCAAATGTTAATATTGCTTTGTTTGATAATTATAGGTAGTTTTATCCTCACAATTTGGTAAATTAATAAGAAAATAATCGTTTTCATCAGTATTTCATAAAATTTACATACAATTTATGGGAAATAATGCTAAACCTCGCTAGTAGTGTATGTTCGCTAGTACTGCATATACTCATGAAGTAAAAATAAAAAAGTTTTTTGTTTGTTTTTCTTTAATAAAGTAAAAGCAGATAAATGTTTAGTATCGAGTGTGACCCCCTCTAGCTAAAATCACAGCTTAAATTCGTCTGGGCATGCTAGCGAGTATATCCCGGATAATTGCTTGCGGAATACGTTCCCACTCCACAGTAATCACATTCTTCAGCTCTCTGATGGTCTGCGGAGCCGGGTGTACTGATCTCACACGCCGTTTCAGAACGTCCCAGACATGCTCTATGGGATTCGAAGTCAATGTCAGCTGGCCAATCCAAACGACGAATGCCGACCTCTTGCACATACGCATTAACATCGCGGGATCGGTGGGCGCGAGCAGTGTCGTCTATAAATATCGAGTCTTCACCTAGAGTGGCCAATGCGGGTTGTGCATGAGGAATTAGAACTTCCGTTATGTACAGATGCCCAGTCAGTGAGCCGTTTTCAATGAAGACTAACTCTGTACGATCCATTGAATTTATTCCTGCCCAAAACATAACAGAGCCCCCACCATAAGGTGTGATTTCATCGAAACATGCCTCTGCAAAGCGTTCTCCTTGTCTTCTTAGCACTCGCCGACGTCGATCTTCACCGAACAGAGATATCCTGGCTTCATCAGAGAACAAAACCCTATTCCAATCTTCTTGAGTCCATGATTCACAATTTCTAGCGAACCTAAGCCTGTGAAATCTGTGCTCACGGAGTAATTTGGGGCCGCGGGCCGGGCGGTGACTGCGTATATTGGCAGCGAGAAGCCTTCTCCTGACCGTCCATAGACTAATATGCACATTTCTTACTTCTTGTAGGTTGTTCTTAAGATCCGCATACGAAGATTTGCGATTTCTCAATGCGCAACTCACATGAAAACGATCATCCCGTGGTTGGGTACATGGTTTTCTTCCAGAACCAGGCCTTCTCTCGACGGAACCAGTCTCCTGATATCGCTGCCAGGTCCTTTGGACTGTCGAGCGACTAACATTTAGCCTCCTAGCCACGAAACATTGGCTGCAACCCTCTTCAAGCAGCGCGATAATTTTGGTAGCTTTTACCACTTTATCTACCATTTTTGATACAGCCAAACAGCAATAAATAAAGCTTTGACAGTCAAGGATATGAAATTAATCGATAAAAATTGAATAAAAGTTATGAAAGTCGATGTTAACTTCTGGAACTTCGCGCCAAAAATGTAGGATAAAAAGGGGTTTTCTGTAAAAATTAGCATCAAATGAAAATTTGAATTTAGAACGTACTTTTTTTAAATACCACAGCATTTTTAAAACCGGCCAGTAACGTGTACAAACGATTGAAACCTTTTTGGTATTGTATCTTTTTAAAGATGAATGAAAATCAAAACCGCCCGTTTTTTTTGCAAATGAGTGTATATTACTTATGAAAATAAAATCCTAAATATAAAAATTAAAACTAAAAAAGTGTTTATTAAAACAAAAGAAAAAAAAAACACTTCAGACGGTTACTTGGTAACCTTGTCACCATAGTAGGTGGCCTCCTTGGTGAAGCGTTTCTTTGCCTCGGCGAACAGCTTTTTCACCTGACCCCACAGTGGGTCGTCCGGTGATACTCGAAGGCGGAGATTGGCATTCCACTTTCTTCTCTATTCTCACGGGGGCAGAGGTCTAAAATGTCCACAGTGTTGTACACCCGGACATCAAAAAATATGTCACCGACAGGCACCAACTCCATCTGTCGTAACACGCCGCCCGCAACACGCCGAGACAAGGAGGACCACAGGGGGCTACTGTTGGCGGGTTTGCTCTCCGGGTCGCCGTCGACGTCGCCGAAGAGGTCGGTTAATATTGTGGCCGATCCGCTCGCTTTAGTAACAGGTTCACTGAAACAATATGATTTAGGCACAAATTAAAATAATGTAAAATAAACATTTCGGACGCGGCAATAGTTTGAATTTTAGAACTGTGCTGTAAAGTTTTCTGGAATATTTTTGTTACATATCACTTTTTAATTATGTTGTCGTTACGTAGTAATTGTCAGAAAGTATCTATCTCTTCAAGCAGCAGCTCAATCACTTGTTGTGGAACTTTATTAAAAAAGGCTATGCCTTTCCCCAAAAACGAGCGACTGCATTTTTCAAGCCGAAATCTTGGAACGGCAAGCTTATTCTTGTTTCTAGTATTAAAATTATGAACATCGCTATGCTTAATAAATAAATAAATGTTTCCTTACATATACTATATTATCATAAATGTATTGTCCCGCCAAAGTTAGTATATTTATCTCTTTAAACAATTCTTTAAGAGAATCTCTCTGTCGAAGGTTGTCAATGGCGCGCACAGCTCTTTTTTGAAGTATAAAAACATTTTTTATATTGGCTGCTGAGCCCCACAACAACAGGCCATAGGACATTACACTATGAAAATAACTAAAGTAAACTAGTCTTGCCGTTTCAATATCAGTTAGGAGCCTTATTTTCCTTGTTGCGAAAGCCGCAGAACTAAGTCTACTCGACAAGGTTTCAATATGTGGATCCCATTGTAGTTTTGAATCTAATGTAATACCAAGAAATTTAGTACTCTCAACTAACTCTACTACATCCCCATTCAAATTGATGTGCATGTCGACCTGCCCTACATTAGGTAATGTGAATATAACAAATTACGTTTTGGCAGGGTTAAGAGACAAATTATTACTGTTGAACCAGTGTGCGACTTGAGAGAGAGAGAGAGCACTATTTACTTCGTCAGAACAATTGTTTCCTCTATCAATTTTAAAAATTAAAGATGTATCATCTGCAAATAGTACTGTCTTACATAAATTACTCGCGTAGTTAGGGAGATCGTTAATATATATTAAGAACAGCAGAGGGCCCAATATTGAACCTTGGGTCACGCCCATAATAATGGGGGCTCCAGTAGAAGCAGTATTATTTACAATTACTTTTTGATTTCTATTGTGCAAGTATGACTGCAAAAGGCTAACTGATTTTTTAGAGACACCATAATGTTCTAGCTTCTTTAAAAGTGTAACGTGATCAACGCAATCGAAAGCTTTAGACAGGTCACAAAATATACCAATTACGTCTTGCTTGCCCTCCCAAGCCTCAAAAATATGTTTGAGAAGTGCTATTCCAGCATCTGTAGTATTTTTACCTTTAGAAAAGCCGAACTGATTATTATGAAGGATTTGATTTACTGTTAAATAGTCTAATAATTGAGAGTATATATTTTTTTCAAAAACTTTACTAAGTGCCGGTAAGACTGATATCGGCCTAAAATTTGTGGGGTCACTTTTGTCACCCGATTTAAATAGAGGAATAAGCTTACTATATTTCATTAAATCGGGAAAAGTACCTTCATCTATGCATTGATTAAAAATGAAAGCTAAATATGGAGCTATTATTTCAATTATAGATTTAATAACGCTGGTTGATATGCCCCATAAATCTTCAGTCTTTTTAATATTTATAGACTTGAAAGCTTTTAAAATGTCTTCACTATTAATATGCTTAAAATTGAAAACTTTATAACACTTATCAACACATGACTCTAAGAGGGCAGCAGCAACGTTTGGACAGGAATTTAAATTACTGGTAGTTTCTAAGGGTACCCGAAAGAAGAAATCTTCAAAAACTCGGGCAACCTCAACGTCAGATTCAATTAATTTATTATCTACTTTAAGGGAGAAGGAGTTTACATTATGTTTAGTTTTCCCAGTTGTTTGGTTAATAATATTCCAAGTAGCCTTTATTTTATTATCCGCTAATTTTATTTTATTTGAAAAGAACATCGCCTTAGCAGCTACACATACATTTCTAAACATTTGAGAATACTTCCTGACATATTTAATAAAATTTGGGTCACAGGAAGTATGCTTTGACGCATAAAGGTCATATAGTTTCCTTCTACTTGTATAAATTCCCGGTGTGGCCCAATCACTAAACTTTACTTTATCCGAATTACCATTGATCACTTTTTGTTTAAACGTTTTACTAAATTCGCCTTCAACCACATGAAATAAATCATTATAAAGGTAATTAGATTGTTATCACATTGTTTCTAAATACATCTATGCCCTTTTTAGTTATTGGCCTACATACAATTTTCCGCTTAGGACAGACATGATGGTGCTCTATAGAGGCTAGTTGTCCACTATGGTCAGATTTAATAACATTTATTATAGATTTTTCAGAGACTACACAGTTTGAAAAAATATTGTCTAAGCAGGTGGCAGATGTGGGTGTTATTCGTGTAGGCTCATTAAAGGTATGTGATAAATTATACGATTTAAATAAATTAAAAAATCTGCTTTAGAGCTTTGACAACTTTGGGTCTAAAATGTCAACATTAAAATCCCCACATATGACAATGTGTGTAAATTAGGCTTTATTTTATCTTTAGATTCTATGTTTACTTTTAATACAATAACTCGAGTTGTATAAAACTGCAAAGTATAGACATTTTTAAATGAGTTTGAATTATAAATATACACTCAGGGAATTAGGGGCACATCTAACCGACCACCACCCTGTTATATTCACACACACATGCTCACTTTGCGACTCTATACATAAAAGAGCGAACTCATTCTAAATAAATAAAAATGACACTACATTTTTGCAAAGATCTGTATGCATAATTTCAAATGAAAACGGAAACCATTGCATTTGTCCAAAAAGGCAGAACAATGAATGCTTCATCATATACCATACAATATGATATGGCCATAAAGTAATGCTTTGCTTAAATAAGGGTTGCGAAACGGGAAGAGATTTTAATTGGACAGTCGAACGCGTACCCTTAACATTAGCATAGAGATCTTTGCAGAAATATATTGGCAAAGTGAGCATGTTTGTATGAACATTACTGGGTGGTCGGTTAGATGTGCCTATGAGTATAAATGTACCATAACAACAGGCTGATTTTGACATCTTCGCAACATTTATTAGAGTTGAGGGTGTTGAAATGTCTTTTGTGTTTATTTTTCTTCCGAGTTGGTCATCTTCGCAGCATACCATGCACTGAATCCTGTAGACATGAGTTACCTGAAACATTTAATTTTGTTAGTATCACAATTTAATATGATGGTGATGATTTAGATAACAAGTTTTTTGTAAATAAAGTAGTTTGGGTCTTAGTTATGAGTTTGCATAACAACAAGATTTACAAAGAAATGTGAATTTGCAGGTGCCTTTTTTAAATGGTTTGTTAAATAAATCAATTTGATAATAAACATTACTTTACTTTAAATACCTTGCAGTCTATTTAAATACTTTTTCTTTCAGTTTACTATGATGATTTCCAGGAAGATTTCGGCCGACACGGCGACTTCATTCTCTTTCAATTTGTTTGTTTTAGAACTAGGAACGAAAGAGTGGGTCGACTCTTTCTTGCAAATTACCTATAACAATGACGACATGTAGAGGTTATAAAATTTAAAAAAGTATTTAATACTAAGCAGGTACTCGTACGTAGCTTTAATATTCAATAAATATGTTTTACGTACCATAGGGACACTCGAATTCACATTTTTGAAGCGTACAACAACAATATGACGAACCGATTCATATCTCACACGACGGAACACATTATATATGACTATATAACAGTTTGAATACCTTGTTTAGGCATTAATGACAAACTATAAATCATATTTATAGATGGGTATGTCACAAAACACTTAAAACTTAATAAACACGAAAAATCTAACGGAAAAACAAGAAAATAAAATTCAATCCATAGAGCAAGAGTATACTATCTGTCATCTCCATTAAAAAATATATATTTCAACATGGCTTTCCAAACATGGGCGATTTATATTTTTGTGCCTTCCATATAATTTATGGGTGATTCCAACGCCTGGTGTAATCTGGCGCCGCATAGCTCTAAGCGCGGTGTGCTTACCGGCTTTACTGGAGCAACCTTGGCTTTTGCGCATAACAAATGAACTGTTATTTCTGAATTGATTTATATTGTGCGCATATACGAAGAAAATATGCAATTCTATGCGCTGTGTATTGTCACCCTTAACATGACGAGGAATGCATAAATATTTTAGACGAGTAAATTTACTTAAAAAGTCGAAAATTCATCAAAAATTTCACTAGGCACGGGTTCGTCCCAACCGATTTTGGATAACCACAATTTTTGCAATATAGTTTTTCAATAACTGTGGTTGGCCCTAAAAGTCCTAGGGGGTCAATATTTGTGTTATTACAGATAGAATTGCACGCTTACTAATATACCGATCGTTTAAGTCGCACTTTGTAGTAAAGTACAATTTGTCGTCGTCGTGTAACCACCATTATCCTAGGGTCTTTGTGTGACAGTTATCGCCTAATGAGAAATCCTTGGAAGGAAACTCTGAAGTTTGAGTGTTAAATATCCACTTTCTTAAAACAAATCCAGCTTTGGAAACTTCGTCAAATATTTGAATTAATGATTATATTTTGTCATCATTCCCACTGATGACGTCATCAACATACATAATATCTTCGTTAATGACTTGAGCTACAACACTATCTGTGACTTCTGATGGAAGTTGTTACAAACGTCTAATGCTGAGAAAAGGCGCCGAAGCAGTGCCATATGTAACCGTATTAAGCTGGGTTACGCACCTATTGGGTCGCTCGGATTGTCTCTCCAAAGAATAAGTTGCAAATCGCGTTGGTCTGGTTGTACTAATATCTGTCTATACATTTTTTCCACATTAGCGCAAACTACGTTTTTAAATTGTCGAAATCGTAATAAAATTGAAACTAAATGCAGGACCGACTAATTGAATATCATTAAACGATTTGCCAGATGTGGTTTTTTCACTTGCATCAAACACAACCCGTCATTTTGTGGTAGTACTATCCGCTTTAAATACCCCGTGATGTGGTAAAAAATAATGTGGCGAATTATAATTACTTACGCAAGTCATGTGCCCTAAGCGCAAATATTCGTTCATAAACTCTATACATTTGTTTGTATACCTTGTTCTAACTTGCGCTCGAGCGCCCGGAACCTATGTTCGGCTGCAGTGAATGAGTCCTTTGTGCGAGTCAGCTGATACGTTAATCAGCTGACTCGCACAAAGGAATGCGCACGCAAAACCGGCCCGTGTTATCACGCGTAGTTGTTTCCTTAAATAAGTTTCACATAAACTTTCTGATTTCGGTAATAAGTAATTTATCTTTGTGATGCAAATTAATTTCCTCTAGTTTTCAGAAACGTCTAAGGTTTGAATCTAGTGGGAAATTGCAGTGTACTTGATTAATGCGCAATTTATTATACACTGAAACTGAAATAATCCAACCAAATTTTGTGTTTTGTAAGTATGGACCTCTTGGTAATCGAATTAAACCTTGATTTAAAAGACCCCAGAATATATCTTCGCCTATCGATAAATGTATTTCGTTAGATGAACATAAAGCAAATACGTGTCTTCGTCTAAAGAGATTGAATGTAATATGGCTGCAGCTCGGTGTGTAATACCCGCCACGCGCGCGCCTCTTTGCCGCTTCGGGACCGGCCATCATGCTTGGGTTATCATCGTAGCATTCGTAGCTGTTGTTTCCGCGCGAACAAAATTGATTATAAACGTTTTTACCATTAGCTAATTGTTATAAAATTTCTGTCTGTAGTCTCTGAACCAGTCTTATTATAAAAAAAATATATGGGATTAATTATTTCTTATAACTAGACGAAAACAATTTAAAAGAATAGTTAACATACGAATTGGTGACCTTACAAAGAGACCGACAGACCATAGCAAGCCTTGTTTATTCACTTTAGGTGGTGAATATGGAACGAAAACTTGACGACAGTGGCCACGCAATTTTTTCTGACTTTTTTCATACAGACACTATTTGCGAACTAACGATAGCAATTTAGTTAAAATAGACTATCTTCTTCACATGAGAAAACAAAAGTGTTAAAAGATTGCTTTGCATTGGATAGACTTAAGTTTTTACGACAGATATGGCAGGTACGTCATCACGGTCTATGGTGTATTCTTGTCATTTTAAAATTAATTGCGGTTTTTTTATGGTCTTATAAAACCTAATTGAGTATACCGTCTGTGGCCTGGAACCGGGGAAAATATTGAAAATAGAGACTCTAGAGTATTAGTATTTATTCTGAAAGATTCCAGTTAATCATAACCCATGCATTACTCACAATAAGAATTAAAAGTTACGATTCATAATCAGTGTATAATTGCAAAACGACATTATCGATAACGTTGCGAACTTATTGTGGTAATAAAAAAAAACTTACCGCAAAACATCATCATCAATCATGATATCACAATCCATTAGTAAACTTACCTTTAATTCCTTGAAAAGCAACAGCCCCCGCTACTTCCCATAGCTTAAAATCTCTGTTTCAAATTAATTGAAATCTGTAGTTTATTATTAAATATCGCAATGACAGTTATCTGTTTACAATTTTATCCATCATGCAAGACATGTCATTTCAATCATTACCAAGTATACTCTTTGTATCAAGTATATTCAGCCATAGAATTATTAAGTACTAGTACGTAGTACCTATAAATTCCATGGATTCAACGCTTTTTACATTATCTTTTTCAAAAAAAGATCATAGTGTCAAAAGAGTATAAATTTAAAAGAATTATTTTGATCAGTAAAGTCAGAATATTGTCATGGTAATTTCTTTGGTTTCAGTTTAAATTAATTGAATTGGATTTATTTACACAATTTGTAATTAAATGTGAAAATGGCATTGAATGCAAAAAAAAACTCCAGAAAAAACAATACCTACGCGGATTCATGAAGTGCGATAGTAAGACAGTATTATTTTCGTAACAGCCGACACATAAATTGTCAAAAAGTCGTTTCGAGTAGCTCCGAAAAAGTTGAGTTTGTTAGAAAAAATCAAAACTAAAGATTTGGTTTTGATTAGTTGGGACCATAATGGTTCAGTTACTACAGACTACTACAGACCTATAGAGCCTCCGTTTTTAATATTATCCCCGGTTGTAGGCCCCACGCGGTATTACCGCTTCATCTATATTATTGATATTCTCTGTTATGCCAACATAGTATATCCAATTATTTCTGTTATAGTACCGTACTTATATTTGGTCGTTGGTGGAATACACAGTTTCGGTTGATTTAAGCTCATCTTTAATACTTAAAGATAATGCGGTCAGTGTCGCGCAATACTGGTCTCATAAAAACAAAATGATCGACGAAAATGATGAATGAATCCAAAAAATGATCGACACGATAATAATAATGAATATAATCTTAGCCTATATTTTCAGTCTTAACATCTTTCTGAGTCTCTCCTAATATTTCTTTGTTTTCCGAGTCGTCAATGTCATCTTCATAGTCGAAACTTACGTCAACTATATCGGAGTCACTATGGTGACTATAGGATCCAGATACACGGGTCGTTGAACTTGATCGTGAAGATTTTTTTAATCAATTTAGATAGGTTAGGATTAGGATCTTGATTTTCTTTCATACTTTTTTTGCCTATTCCTTTGCCCGCCGGCAAGGTCCGGGCACTGCTTGTAAATCATTGTCACTTGGCATTGTTGCGCTTTTTATAATAATTTCGGATAAGATTTGAACTTTTGAAGGTCGTACAGTCGTATTTTTGCAAACAACGAGGGACCTCTTAGAATTTCTGGCAACAAAAGGTATCAATTGCGAGTAGTTCTTTGGCAAACTACTTAACGAAACAACGTCATCTTCGTGTGTCTTTGATGATGCACCTTTTTCTTGTTTCGTTCTTTCTTTTATGTTGTTCATCTTTTTTAAACTGCATGACATCATCGTGGGTTATAACTTCGGCACCTTGAGCCACTTTTCGTGCTTTGTTTTTGGAAAGTTGTTACAAAAGAGGTTGAGTCTTCATTTCTACTCAGAGTTTTACCATCTTTCATAACTTTCTTCCCAACAAAATTATTTTTTTGTTAATATACTGTAGTGCAATGTACAACAATGTAGGTATGTGGTTCCTTTTTTTTATAACTTGGGGAAAAGAACACCATTTATAACATCTTCAAGATCAGTACAATTTGCTAATGCAAATTCCCAAACAACAATAGGAGTATGGGAAAACTTGGAATGCTTCGGTAATGTACAAAATGGACGAAAAATAGACCATGAATTCTTATACGGAGCACCATTAAAAAAATGGGAATTATCAACATCAGTAAAGGATGTACCGGTACATTTACAAGGATGCGGAGCTCAAGGAAGAACAGTGGATGATAGAATAAATATTGTATACGATACACAAGAAAAAACAGAAGATTATAATGTACCATTAAACGATGGAAACTATTATACGCCGCCATTAGTACAACAGGCAAAAATATGATTAAATGCAACAAACAGCTTGGGACCGATTTATGAAAAAGAGTACGAGCCTAAAGACGGAACATTCCATAAATTGAATAATGCGTGGCACGCAGAAGGTCTACAGCCGAGGAACAATGGACCGCCGCACCAAATAGAAACACTGAGTGGAATCATTAGCGCTATAAATGTAAACAGACCAACGGTAATAAGCAACCTGGGATATGAAGAAGCGACAATTGATAATATCACTTACCTAAACTTGTCTGGAGGAACAGGCGACGAGATGGCACACAGTATAGGAATAGGAATTATTCCACTGTTAAACGCTGATATGACACTCGAAAAGTCAGTATTTGGAGTAATGGTAGAAATGTTCATAGAAGTGGAAACTATATCGCGAGGCACTAATGTTCTGATGTCGATTAACAGGTATCCGCAACCGAACACATACCACGTCGTCGGACTGCAAGCTATTAAAAGATCTTGGTAAGGAGTATTCGGGGTCGGTGGAAAAACGCGGTCGTGTCCTTAACGCACGAACTGGTCGGTAATGACGACGACGATGAATTCATTACTCGCGAGACCGGTGCCATTAGGCAATCAGGTATTGGCGTGTCTCTAAAAATAAAACCGCCTCAGATACCGGGACAAAGGAGAATTTTTAAACGCATGTCGAAAGAGGAAAGAATAGAGATATTCGAACATAATTTACAAACAAGAAAACTATGGATTGACGAACAAAAGAGTCAAGGAACGCGTATAGATATCCAAGACACATGTAAAATCAATATGCCATACCGGACAGTCACGCTGTAAGGCCGATAGACACGGATGAATTTTCGATAGAATTATTCAAAGTTGGATTGAGCGCAGAGGAGCAAAACGCATTAACACATAATTGGAGAGCCACATGGAAAGGATTTTATTTAACAATAAAAACATATCAGGCGCACGAGCCGGTGGGAGGTAAAAGGTCGGCTCTTCATTGTCACTCATTCCAGACAACTGATCGAATATGTCTTGATAACTAGACTGCGAGCGGTGGCTGGTGGGAATAACCCGGAGTGGGACATCGCTCGGAGCTGGCTAATTAGCCCTCCGCGTGCCTCTGTGAGCGCTGCAATAAGGAAAGGTCATTGGTTTATAAATAGAACATGTACACAGTCCACCATATAATGTTAGGAAGGCCCTAGACCTGTCGGTATTTAGTATTGTTATGATACAGGGTGTGACTTTCCACCATAAATGTTATGTTAGGTTGAGGGATGGTCGGTATTTAGTATGGGTATATGGTAGGTGGTAAGTCACCGCTAGGCGACGGGGCGCGGCCGGCGCGACCTAACGACCGCCCACTAGATAGCCGAAGGAATTTTTTGGTGGGCTTGTAAACTTTCTTGCCAACGCTTTAGCTTTAAGCAGTCGAAGCAAACGCGATTGTCGTTTTCATTGCGATTAATTGGAAAAAATCCTATTTTTCAAAATACATTGCGCAGTACTTGGGAATTCAATTGTGCTCATACAACTCCAATTAATCTCGAAAAATCATTTTTGGCAAAGGGGTGCCCTAGATTATGTCTCTGCCATTGTAATTTCAGATCCCATTGATCCTTAAAGGACTTCATTACTGAAACATCCACTGGTTGTAATAGATTGCTGGAATGAGCTGATAATTTTAGTATAGTTACATTAGCTTTTCGTGCTTCTTCTATAATATTGCACCCTACGTGTATGGCTTGTCCATCATAAATTAAAAAACTGGATGTTCATCCTCGATCAGTTTCAGAAACGTTTTATTAAAAAAAGCTTCAAAAACATCAGACTTCATCCAGCAGTTTTTGTTACAGCATATGTGGTACCAGGATATGCTTCAGGAGAAGTCCAGGTGTCCCAAACGTTTTTTCTATAAAAATGATTAGTGGGGGCGCTTTTTGCCTAGCCGCCTTTGTGGTGTAGTGGTACAATCACCGGTATCAGACCCAAATCCATGTTACATGATGCCAAATTTGTTTCAATTTCCAAAGACAACGCGATTCTCCTCCCAATAATGTTTGACTTTCTCTTCCTGTTTACATGATCCATAATGATCATTCTTAGTATTTTGTACAGCTGTAAAGCTTTATATCCACTTAATGTACCATTACTTACTGCTAATACGGCTTCACGCAAACCATTTTAGAGTTTCAAATGTCCATCAAGTAAAATGTTAAAATATATGTCTGCACCAAACAAGAGTGATATTTCAGCTGGGGTATAGAAGTCAGCATCTGTAAGCTTTATATGAAGGGGAATATTCAAATTTCAAATATCAATCTCATTCTGTGGCAGCCGGGATGTAATATATTACACAACATTACATTTAACATTTAATTGCATATTTTTAAGGGGGAATGCACTATATTGCATTTATTAATGGGGGAATGCACTGTGATGTTTATTTATTTTATTGTTTTTATTACCAATGCTTATAATATTGTAATTTTGGTTTTAAACCGAATTTATTAATCAACTGGTCAGTTGCAAAGGCCGCTTGACTGCCTGTATCAAGGAGAGCTTTGACAACAATATCACAGCCATGATAATCAACTAATTTTACCTTTAAAGTAGGTAATAAAATGTTTATATATGTGGTATATGAATGCATAGACACTGCTGATTTTGCTTTTTCAATGCTTTCTTTATGGAGCAAATATTGTGCTTTCCTTTACACACTTTACATTAAAAAAAAAATTACTTACCAATGTGAATTTTCAGACAAATACTGCACATGTTATGCTTCTAAATCCCAATACGGTAATCTATGGGGTCCGTTTTGAATGTTGTCCAACCATAAGTAGCATGGTTGAAAGCAGCACAATAGGAACAAAGTAATTTTTGCAGCTCAATTGGTTACTTTATTGCCATAAGTCCTCTTTACTTCTGTATTGCTAGTGTGACTATCTTCTAGTGCTATAGCGCGTTTTTCCCAAAAAATTATGAATTCCTCCATAGTTGGTAGCGAATTCGAGTCACGAATTAATTGATATGCTCTGATAATATATAGATCTAACTGTTTCTGTAAAATAGAAATCAGTAGCATGTCCCAATTGTGTATAGGTTGCTGTAAAATTTTAAGCGCATATAATTGTTGTTGTACTTCAGAAATGAACGTCCTTATAAAGGCCGCAGTACCTTTTTGCATTGAAGGCAACTCTAAAATTTTGTTGACTTGATGGGTGATATTCCAGATTTGTTGTCAAACCTCTTCTTTAGTAAATCTAGCGCCTTCCTGTAAGATTCATTAACAATAGTTAAATTAATTATAACAGATAAGGCTTCACCAACTAAAAATTTTCTTAAATAAAATATCTTTGAACATCAGACAAGGAATTGTTATTGTGTATAACAGCAGTAAACAATTCCATAAATGGCGTGTATTCAGTGAAGTTTTTACAATCAAAGATTGGCACTTCGATGTTGGGCAGTTTGATGTGGCAATGTTACTGCAACCTTTTTTTTCTTGGGCATTGCAATTCTTCAATGAATGTTGAGTTTGGAGATTACATTAAAATATTTTTCCTCCAATATGGACATATTTTCGCCGTCTGACTCATCTAGAGCTAATATATCTAGTTGAATTTGCTCGTAAGATTTCAAAGTCTCGATTAATTTGTCTTTCCTTGCTTCTAGCATTTCTGTGTTGGCTGTGGTTAGGTTGATGGGGTTATTTTCGTAGTTAACAATTCTAGTTATCATTCCTTTGAGTTGGGAACGTGAAAGTAGTAGTCGTTTTAGCATTTCTTTTTCGTCCTTGGCCTCCATCTTATAGCTTGCACGCACCACCCGGGGAAAAAAGGACCCCGCCGTTCACGCTATAGCTGTGAAACACTGGTAGATTTTTTTTCCACTCAATAGGCAGTGAGAGATCGTATTCACTAGGAAACGCAAACACATTTTAACACTGAACGAACTGATAAATACACTTATTATAAAAACCATTAGTTGCCGGCAAAATAACCTCGTGGATTTGCGACGAGAAGCGACCGGCTCAGCACGTTGACCCGCTATGTTGGCAGCACTGCAGATCTGCCACGCAGATTTTGACCAACACAACACAATATATATAACACAAATAACAACACTTTCGCTGATTCTAAATGTTTCTTCGAAGGACCACAAACCGATGTAGAATAAAATGCGGTAGATATATAGATTGAGGCCGTTTGTTGCAACAAAACTTAAATTAAATTACAGAGGTACCCATGCTTATCACCATCACGTTGGTATAGAGAGACAGAAACACATTAGTGTTGACAGACCAACAAAAAACAAATGTTTATATGTTATTATTCAACACTCAAGAACTGAACGCCTGAACTAATTTAAATGATTCAAATGTTACGTTATAACATCGGGTCTGTTCCCAAGATGGTCCCATTTTTTAAATAAAGTTAGAATCTTTGAAAATAACGAAATAAAAAACTCGCTTAGGCAAATTAAACACTGTAATACTAGAAAGACCATCAATTTGTAACACAAGTTTCCACTGGTCTATCTGTGGCGAGCACCCGCTCCCACATTGAACTTGAGCAACCGCCTTACAATTTCGTAAACCCGCTCCGCTTATGCGCCTTGGGCCATACGCCTTCTGCAGCGAGATAACATGCACCCGGCGCGTGCGCGTATAGATCTCCTTATCGCACGCACCGCGCGCGCCCGGTGCCCGCTGCATCCTTCTCGCTCACTTTACTACTGCCTTACGCTTGCGCTTGGATGTTTTTGATTTAAATTCTAATTGATTGTGATATTCCTATTTGTATGTTATCTAATTTATTGTGAGTGTCTAATATACGTTAAATTATTCGTTCTCCGTGTGTTGTGATTGCTGTGATTGCTGTTGTCTACTGTGCCGTGCTGTGCCGTTAATACAATTACTCGTTTGGGTTCGATTCCCAAAATTCTTTTATGTTGGAGTGCTAGGCCTGCGCCCCACATCTGGTGACCCCGAAGAACACAGTGGATCTTGTTTTGTGGAGTTGGAGTGTGCTACTCACGCACGAAAAAAGTGGTCAGTTGGGAAAAATAACGGTGAGCTAATTTGAATTTTTTGGAGATGAGTCAGGCTGACGACCGTCCGGTAGAAACCAAGGATGAGGTTTTACGTGTTGGTATACGAGTACCACCGTTTTGGCCAGATGAGCCCGCCTTATGGTTTGCTCAGGTCAAATCTCAGTTTGTTTTATCGAAGATAACTTCCGACGAGACGAAGTTCTATTATCTTGTGGCACAATTAGATCACCAATACGCGGTAGAGGTGAAAGATATCATTACTAACCCTCCCGCAACTGGAAAGTACGAAAAACTTAAGCAAGAATTAATAAAACGCCTGTCAGCTTCGCAGGAAAAGCGCGTCAAACAGCTGCTGATGCATGAGGAGCTCGGTGACCGGAAGCCCTCACAGTTCCTGCGCCATTTAGCTGGTCTGGCCGGTCCATCAGTACCGTCCGATTTTATTGTGACGTTGTGGTCGAGTAGGCTCCCACAAAACATCCAGACCGTCATCGCATCGCAGATGGACCTCCACACAGATAAACTGGGTGATCTGGCGGACAAGGTACACGAAATAGCACCTTCGACACCACAGGTAGCTAGTACTTCTGCAGCATCCCCAGCTTCCCCCATGAACGAGATGGCTAGGCAGATATCCGAGCTGACCAGGCAAGTAGTAATGCTGACCACTAGGTTGGAGAATGCAGAGCGGTCCCGCCCGAGATCTCGAGCGAGGAGGTATGACCGCAGCCGCAGCCGTTCCAGACCCAAGCAACCACCATCTGACCACCCTCACTGCTTTTACCACTACACCTACGGAGCAAAGGCGAACAAGTGCAAGAAGCCATGCAGTTTCCATTCGGAAAACTCTCCGGGCAGTCGGAAGTAGCGGCCAATGACTGCCCCTCAGCTACAGGCCGTTTATTCGTCACAGATCGCGCATCAAAAATGCAGTTCCTCGTGGACACTGGCTCAGACCTGTGTGTTTTTCCGCGATCTGCCGTCAAGACGCCCTGCATCAAGTCCAAGTATGATCTCGTCGCTGCAAATAACTCAGTCATACATACTTATGGACTTGTACTTCTACACCTTAACTTGGGACTCAGGCTTACTTGGAACTTCACTATAGCGGACGTCTCTAAACCCATCATAGGAGTTGATTTTTTAAGCCATTTTAATTTGCTCGTAGATTGCAGGAACCAGCGTTTGGTAGATGGCACCACGACCCTGTCTGTAGAGGCAGTTACTTCCGGCACTTCCGATGACATCTCGTCTGTCAAGGTTGCGTCAGGTGAGACCGAGTTTCATGCCATATTGCGTGAGTAATAGATGTCATCGGAAGTGCCGGAAGTAACTGCTTCTACGGACAGGGTCGTGGTGCCATCTACCAAACGCTGGTTCCTGCAATCCACGAGCAAATTAAAATGGCTTAAAAAATCAACTCCTATGATGGGTTTAGAGACGTCCGCTATAGTGAAGTTCCAAGTAAAATCTCCCAGAGATCACGAGACCCGCAGGTGTTCACTCTCCACCCAAGCACAACACTGTCCACTTTATCAGGACGACTCCAGGTCCTCCTGTATCCTGCAGACCTCGACGACTGGTGCGACAAAAATTAGTGTGGGTAGAATAAAACGACCGATAACCAAAGAATTAATGTATTCAGCAAATAGCGGCAGGGCGTGGGTCTGGGTAATTATTCACACTGAGCAGGGTCCGACAATGCAACGGTACTATCCTGGCCAGCTGCAGCGAAGGACGTCGCGAAGCGAAGCGGCTATCGTAGCGGTAGAACGTTGCCACACGAGGGTAGTAGAGTATGAGGGCACTATAGATCCGCGGCCACAAAGGTGTTGATGGGCGGTACTTCGAACCCCAGTATGGGGTTTTATCACTGCACACAATTTAGTAAAGAATATCTGAGTAAAAGTTTTGTCTATTTCGTTATTTAAAATAGTTTTTAAGATTAGCGAGCAATGTCCGTGCTTCCAAGCGATCAAAATCGGTATGACGCTGGGTCGCAGGCGTCGCGGAGAGGGAAACGTTGAAAAAACTGGTCGCCGCCGAACAATAGATGCTTATCGGAATGCCGCAGGCAGTAACGCTAAATCCGAGTGAACGTAACTTTCCGTAGGCTAATTCTAAAATGTCTAGGAATCATACGTAGTTATTAAAAGCAATTAAACAATATCAATTAATTCCGTGTATAGTTTTAGGTATTAAATGTAATTTAGTTAATTAATTTGTTATTTATTTTGTCAATTAATTTCGTAGTAACTTTGAGAATAAAAAGGTTCAAGTGTTACACTGGATCCAGTTCGCGCCCAAGCTGCGCAGAAGGAGTTCGTGGACATGCTTGCTTGTGGTACTGCCAGAGGTTCAGAAAGTCCATGGTCTTCGGCTCTATACCTGGTTAAGAAGAAGGATGATGAATGGAGGCCATGCGGTGACTACCGCGCGGTCAACGCCAGAACCATTGCGGATCGCTACCCCATTCGTCACATTCAGGACTTCTCTTACCAGCTCTCAGGATGTTCCATCATCTCCACCATTGACCTGGTGAAGGCCTACAATCAGTTGCCAGTAAACCCTGCTGACATACCCAAAACTGCCATCACGACGCCCTTCGGATTGTACGAATTCCCGTACATGACTTATGGTTTGAGGAATGCTGCACAAACTTTTCAGAGATTCGTCGATGAAGTCCTTCTGGGGCTCGATTTCTGCTACGGGTACATCGATGACATTCTTGTCTTTTCTTCTTCTCCCAGCCAGCACAAGGACCATCTACGGCAGCTATTCGAGCGACTGAGGCAGTACGGGATACTGGTCAATACATCGAAGTGCGTAATGGGACAGCCAGAGCTGACTTTCCTTGGCTATCATGTTTCAGCAGCGGGTACTAAGCCTTTGGAGACAAAGGTTGAGGCTATCCAGAGCTTCACGCCACCACGAACCGTCGTTTCATACCTAACGCAGCTCAGATCCAAGCGCCACTGACAGACATCCTCGCCGGCCCACGGACTAAAGGCTCGCAACCGGTTGAAATGACACCGGAGTTGCTGAGGTCTTTCGAAGAGTGCAAGACTTCTCTTTCGCAGGCGACGCTTCTGTCTCATCCAGACCCTACCGCCGAACTTGCCATAGTCACGGACGCCTCAGATGCGGCTATAGGAGCCGTGCTACAGCAACGTAAGGACAGAAACGAACAACCTTTGGCATTCTTCTCTCACAAACTTAGTTCTTCGCAGAAGAAGTACAGCCCGTACGATCGAGAGCTTCTGGCAGTGTACGAAGCCATCAAATACTTCCGCCACATGGTTGAGGCCAGAACCTTCGCAGTTTTTACCGACCATAAGCCACTAACGTTTGCGTTCACACTTAACAGGGAGAAGTGTTCGCCACGACAGTTCCGGCATCTTGACTTCATCGCACAATTTACCACCGATATACGCTACATACCGGGGCGAGACAACGTAGTGGTTGATGCACTGTCACGGGTGGAACAGGTAACTACACCGACACCAGATTACCAGTCTCTTGCACGATCTCAGGAGAACGACCCAGAGCTGCAGGAGCTGCTTAAGAACGGATCCGCGCTGAGACTGAGGAAAGTACCTACTGAGTCCAGTGATGTTCCAGTGTACTGCGACACGACCGGTTCCACTCTTCGCCCGTTCATCACACACGAGTTCCGCAAACAAGTCTTTGACACGCTACACGATCTACACCATCCAGGAGGTTCAGCTACTGTGCGACTGGTGACACAAAGATTTGTTTGGTCAGGGATTCGTAAGAACTGTAGAGAGTGGTCTAGGCAATGCTTACAATGCCAGAAATGCAAGGTATCCCGACATACCATCGCTCCACTTTCCCCATTCCTTCCTCCTTCCTCGAGGTTCTCCCACATACACCTCGACATCATAGGGCCCTTACCCCAGTCTTATGATTTTAAAGTACAAAAGTACAAAAATCCGGATTAACATAGCCACCATCACTAAACTGAATCCGTGGTGATCGGTAAAATAGAATCGGATTTCGTATCCAGCACTCCGCATCAAAAGCGGGCTAGAATTCGGCACTAGAATAAAGTAACGCTAACCCAAGCTTTAAAACATCGCACTCAGTGGAACAAAGACTGACAAACCGTCCATATCTGCGTTCGTAGCAAATACATCATCTTTGAATAAGAGTTCAATCAACAAGTAGCATGGAAGCCTTGAAGGTAGCGGTGAAGCTAACCACTGCGTGAACAGTTCATAATCTCTAAACATTTCTGCTCGATCATCTGGCAAATCAAAATATTTGCCTTCAAGCATATATAAACCTCTAATGAATGCATTCTCAGCAGACGAGTCACCAAATCGAACTCTCAAAAAGCCTTTAAACATAATTAAATAAGCACGCGCAATGGCATTGCTCGTCACACGATTACCAAAATTTGCCTTAAACAGGCGCATTAACATTGTTACTATGCTTATAAAACCGGCCTGTGAATCCCAAGGAATAAGGTTGCTAGTAATTTCCTCACTTAAAACCAGAAGATGATGAGAAACCCACGTAACTCTGTCCTTCAAGAAATAATTTGTATTAAAATCAAAATATGCTTGTAGGTTACCATTGCGACAATTCGGAGTTGTGCTAGCTAAAAAGAATCTGCGCGGGTCAATACGTACGTCGTGGAATAATAATGGTGCTCCAACTAATCCACAAAAAATGCATGAAAATTCATGCATAGCCCACAATATTCGCTTCCTTATTATGTCTTTTCCACGTAAAAAAGTTTTTAGAATTATCACTGAAATAGTATATTTGTTAAATTTCACAGCACGACTGTATAAGCCATATGCAAAGGATAATTCAACTGTCCGATCATGATGTTCAACTGTATAGACTTGATTCAACTCAGCCTCTAACTCCAACCTCGTCATGTTTGGCACACCGAAGATTTGTGAGGATTGATGCTCAGGACGAGTTCGGGCATTGAGCGCAGTACGTAATGTTGCTCTACTTGGGAAAAATGTCTGGGCGGCAGTTGTGTAATCGCAAACCGCTGGGCGAATACCGAATGGTGATTCATAAACAAATGAGTCACTGAACATAATGCATTGTCTCCGCCATCCTTGAAAATCACGCAGCGATGAAACTACATAAAAGCCAGCTCTAGGAGACAAAGTTCTACCTTCTACCAACAAGTATCGCCTGACAGCAATTTGATCACCAGCGTTACGGTAATCGATAACATTAAATTGACTATCATTTATAGGGCGTAAAAAAGTAGTTAGGGACAAAAAGTCATCTGATGAGTCAACCCTTTCCTGATTCTGAATAATCTGCCGATCCAGTCCACTCGACTCAAACGCCCGATCCAAAATCCCTCTAACAGAGTAGCGTGGAATTGCCATGCCGATAGTCAGTCGCTCCGAATTTATTAACGAATTGAATTATGAACGAAAGAAAAGAAAAGAATTATGATTACAGGTACTGTCTCACAGTCATCGACAGGTTTACTCGGTGGCCCGAGGTCTATCCTCTCAAGGATATCACCGCCGAGACCTGTGCTACTGCTCTCGTGTCTGGTTGGATTGCCAGATTCGGCTGTCCAGAGCGGGTGACTACTGACCGTGGTCGCCAGTTCGAGAGCCATCTCTTCAAGGCCCTCACTGCCTTGGTCGGTGCGCGCCACTTCCGCACCACAGCCTACCACCCTGCAGCCAACGGCATCGTCGAGCGACTACACCGCCAGCTTAAGGCGGCCATAATGTGCCATTCTAATTCACAGTGGACCGAAGCACTTCCACTGGTGCTTCTGGGCATGCGCAGTGCCTGGAAGGACGACCTGCAGTCTTCTCCTGCCGAGCTGGTTTACGGCGAGCCTCTTCGCTTGCCTGGCCAGTTCCTGTCTCCGAAGGACGACTACCTGACCGCTGACGTTACCCAGTACGCGACACGACTACGCGCGTGCATGGCGAAGTTGTCTCCACGTCCGACCTCTTGGCTCTCGACTTCTTCCTTCTACGTGCCACGAGACCTTCATACTGCGTCTCACGTCTTCCTCCGCCAAGATCGCGTCAGAGGATCCCTGGAGCCACCCTACGCCGGCCCCTTCAAGGTTGTGAGCAAGCAGCCTAAATATTTCACCATTGAAGTCAACGCCAAGAACGTCAATGTGACAGTTGACAGGCTCAAACCGGCATACATCACCCGCGAGACCCCAATTCCGAGCCCAGAAATCCAGGTGCCAATCAAGCAGACGTCCAGCGGCAGAAGAGTGCGACTACCAGATTTTTATCGACCGTAGTCACGGTCTGCCGGGGGAGTACTGTGGCGAGCACCCGCTCCCACATTGAACTTGGGCAACCGCCTTACAATTTCGTAAATCCGCTCCGCTTATGCGCCTTGGGCCATACGCCTTCTGCAGCGAGATAACATGCACCCGGCGCGTTCGCGCATAGATCTCCTTATCGCACGCACCGCGAGCGCCCGGTGCCCGCTGCATCCTTCTCGCTCACTTTGCAACTGCCTTACGCTTGCGCTTGGATGTTTTTGATTTAAATTCTAATTGATTGTGATATTCCTATTTGTATGTTATCTAATTTATTGTGAGTGTCTAATATACGTTAAATAATTCGTTCTGAAACATTCCAATGTATAATTATTTCATTCTGATTATATACTATACAGTTTACTTACAATTTCTTGGCTCCTGCTGATGTCGAAAGCATCGAGTTTTCTATAGTTTTAGAGAAATAATTAAATAAAATTTTAAACTTTGAAGATTTGAAACTTTAGTAAGACAGTAAATCCGTCAATCAATCTCTGTCAAAGTTTCTTTTTATGAGGAGTTGACAGCCATAGAGAATATGATCTGTAAAAGGCAGCATTCATGTAGAAAAAAAGCGAATGGAAAGGAATGAAAACCATTTTTTTGCATTACAAAAATGGCATATAAAAATTTGGATATTTGGTGGTTTCAATAGCCTCGCGTAGCATTCTGGGGACGAATTTTTGTTCCCTGTCGAGGATCTGTGGCTTATCAAACCTGATGTAGTTGTTTGGTCTCTCAAAAGCATGTTCACATACTGCAGACTTGTTATCGCGCCTATTTTTTACGTCAGCTACATGTTCTCTAACGCGAGTCACTATTCTTCTCTTTGTTTGCCCGATGTAGGAGAGCCCACAGTCACAATCCAGTTAGTTGACACCTGCAGCTTTAAGGGGTATGTTACTCTTGAATGGTGGTAGGAATTGGTTGATCTTCTTGGGCGGCTTGAAGTATTAATAGGAGCACGCTTTAGAATTCTTCCTAACTTTCACAGTACTTGCTCGACATGTTGGAGGTCGGCATTCAGATGTTTCTCGTCACAGATACCGCAAGCCGTCTCGTCACAAATTCCTAACGGTGGCTAACTGAGAAGGATGATGGTGTTAATCACACTGTGTAGCAGAAAGTTTGATTAGGATTCCTAATAATAGGATCTCTAATGTTTTTATTTATTCACCTACATTCTACTTACCACGACATTGCGCATAGCTCTGCCTCGGATTAACTCATTTTGGTTATCATCATTGGAGGTGCTATGTTTTACAGAATAGTCTTCACCACCTTCTAGACCACTGGCTGGCATATCACTTGGAGGTGGTATTCTAGCATCTAATGCGATGTTGTGCAGCACACAACATGCATTGGTGATTTTGCTAGCCATGACAGGATGATAGTGACGAACTCTGTGTCGAAGCAAACACCTCCAACGAGTCTTAAGTAATCCGTAATAGCGCTTAATCCGAGATTTGGCTTGGACATGACGCCAAGTGTAAATATCTTCCTGGGATCCTGATTCAGCGTTTAATATATTCCTTAATATACTTTACTTATATACTTTAATATACTAACCAGTCTCCTGTAAAAAAGCAATTACAATTTTGTTAATAGAGTTGGTACCCCCAGTTCTAATATAGAATTGTTGTTTTTGAAGTCATAGCCACTTAAAAAAAATACAATTACTTCTATAAGGCCTTTTCTGATGTTTCACTATTTACAATGTAAGGAACAATGTCTTACCTAATAACCAAACATGTTCACCACTTTCATGAAAGCCTTTCATATATGTCTCCACTTGACTCGCAATTTGGAGTTGACATTTGTAATCCTCAAGTCATAATCACATATCTAAAAAGAAAATCAAATAAAATAGGTATCACTCACAAACAATCAAATTAGTTGGAAGGGATATTAAGTGAAAAATTAAAAATGAAAAATGTTTATTTCATTACCAAACAATTACAATTGATGAGCATGGGTGGGATCCTTCTTTTAAGTGTTAAACACCTGTACCAGAAGGAACCACTCTTCCATAACATATTTAGTTTTATTTACATGGTAAGTTCATTTATAAGCTAAGGTTAAACATCTTATGTTCTAGTTAAACTTAGTTATAACTTAATTTTCTAGATTTACGTAATATGTATCAATTAATCATGCTTTAATATTTTATTTACTGGTTTAATTATACAAACTTAAACTATATGAGCGGTGTGTGTGTGTGTGTGTGTGTGTGTGTGTGTGTGTGTGTGTGTGCGCGTGTGTGTTTGTTGTGCAGATGCATGTACATTGCATTTACTTTCAATGAATACAGTAGGTTAAGTGATGAATTTTAACAAGTTCTCAGTTTCATCATAGTTAAGGGTCTTAAGCCATACCGTTAACTTCAGTTTGCAAACCCGGGTGGTTAACGGGTAAATATTAAGTATTTTGTTGATGCGATTGTAAACAATGGGCGCAAGGTTTAGATACTGCTTTCTAGCAAAGACTGTGTTAGTGCGTTGAACCAATGCTACAATGTCCTTTCTTCTTCGGTTTGCATTACTACAGTTGTACGGGAGCGATGTGTGTTTCTTTGTGACAGCATGCAAAATGAACAATTTTCTTACAGTAAGTAGGTCTGTAAATGAGTAAATTAATTCAGTTGAGAAATCCCGCTTCTTGAAAAACATGACCTTTAATAAGATTCTTTGAGCTCTTTCAACTTCAAGAAATTTAGTTTTTAGCGCACATCCCCAAACTCTTATGCAGTATATCACAACCGACTGAGCCAAAGCTACATAAATTGGTTTTAGCATATCTTTAGTGGCTACGTGTCTTAATATTTTGAAAATCCATATCAGTCTCCGCAATCTACTCGCAACAAGATCAATATGGGAATACCATGAGAGTTTTTGGTCAATCATAACGCCTAGATACTTCACACTGTTCACTCTGGCAATGGAAGGGCATTTGCAATTAGGGCATCGACCGTGCTGGCAGACGCTGTTGTGGATTCTGATATCATAGTCAGCCTGTGGCTGTGTGGAATTATAAATGGAGAAGCACATATAGTTAGTTTTGGCTGTGTTTAGCGTCAGTAGGTTAGAATTCAGCCACTCGGCAACCTTAGCGAGTCCTAGTTCCGCTGTGGATCTGACCTCATTAAAGCAGTAAAAACAAGCGCTGTGTCGTCTGCATATGAAAATATACTGGCATTTTCAATATGCATATTACACAGGTCGTTGATATAAATCAGGAAGAGGGTCGGACCCAGAACGCTCCCTTGCGGTACGCCATAGGCCACACCCGCTGCCCCACTTACAAAACCACCTATTTTCACCTTTTGAGTCCTACCATCCAGGTAATCCTTGAATAGCATGAGTGGTGTTCCCCTGATTCCAACTCGCTCCAGTTTTTGGACAAGAATAGGGACGGAGACGGTGTCAAATGCTTTTTTAAGATCTAAAAACACAGTTAAACATTTGCGTTTATTATCCAGGTTTTTAGTTACTATAGATGTCAGAGATTCGATGGCATCAACAGTAGATTTACCGGCTCTAAATCCGTATTGTGAGTCAGAAAGGATGTTATTTTTCTCTAGATAGCTCAACAGTCTTTTATTTATTAGCTTTTCTATGATTTTTGAGATAGCCGGCAAAACAGATATTAGCCTGTAATTGTTTGCATCGTCTCCATCTCCACTCTTGTACACTGGTGTAATTAGAGCTTCTTTAAATTGTGGTGGAAATACTCCTTGGGAGAAACAGAGGTTGGCAAGGTGGCGGATAGCCGGAACAATTATCTCTTTTGCCAGTTTGAGATAGCTGGTTGGAATGTTGTCAGATCCCGGGGCACTGTTTGACTTTAGGCTCATCAGTAAAGCATGAACCTCATCATCATCAGTGTCAAACAAAACGAAAGAAGAGGATTGCGACGGAAAAGATGGACTATAATTTGCGTTGGAGACTTTAGTGCGAGGTAAGGCATCAGCAAGGTGTTTTCCAATATTACTGAAATAGTAATTTACATAGTTAACAGATTCGTTAGGGGTTTGTTTTATATTCAGTAGTTTCTTACTGTCTGTTTTGGGAGGTTTTAAATTTGTTATAGATGATATCGCATTCCAGTAGTTTTTAGAATTTCCTTTTGATTTATCGAGAAGTTGTCGGTCGTAGTCTCGTTTTAGTTTTTTTATTAGATTATTAGAACATAGATACTTAATCATATTTTTATACTTCTTTTATTTTCATATTATCATGATTATTTTCTAGCTGCTTACCATTTGAACATTTAAGGAATGATATCCTTTTCTATTTAAATATATATGTTCTTCCTCATCGGGTCTTACAATTGGAACGTAGGTACAGTCAATGCACCCTATCACTCCTGGCAAATTATGTTTCATATGGAATCTGTAAATTATTTAACAGTTTAAGAACATATACTAATAACTGACTAGGTATATAAGTTTCTTATTACTTATTAAACCTATTTTAAATATATTATTAGGTAAGTAGGCACATACTTCTCCTTTATAAGGAATCTCTCTTGTGGTTTTTGTGGAAACTATCCACCTGCGGACCATCGAATTATGGTTAAGGGCGTTTACAACCTTCCTTATGCAGCGACTTGTTGTCCGCTGTGTCAAATACTGGCCAAGACCAACAATTTGTTGGTATCACCCTGTAGCTGAAAAGCTAAGATCACACAGCACCTGAAAATTACAATAATACATAAAGTACCTACCTACTTGTTTAGTTATTACGTACAAACTTGAGCCTACAAATGCCCTCCGGAGCGGAAAAGACCTTCGCAGCGTATTTCGTAAAAGCTCTTGCCGCATCCACGACTTATGGCATTTTTTATAAAGTTTGTACGCGTATGCCACAAACACCAAAAACATAGCTAGCGCTAAAATCGCTAACAAGATATTTGCAGTACTAAGGTGAAAATGAACTTGGTCCAAAGATGCTTGATTTGAACCTCCTCCTATTGCTGTTTGCGCAAGCACAACGGTTTCCTCGGGTTTTGACTGCGGTCTCCCCATTTTTCAATAAATTTTACTTTATAAGTTTTCGACGAAAACCACGCGACGGCACTTATTGACTTCGTAATTAAAAGTGTTCTATATTTATCAATTGAATTCACTGTGACAATGTTCGCGAAACTCATATCGACCGATGTTTATGATAACTTCACCATATACGGAAAATCGGTCGGCGCCGACGCGCCGCTACGCGAGACTCTATCCTGGTGGGGTCGCCATATGAGGCTGGGATAAGGAGCCGAAATGATACCACTGAAATCTCGATTAGAACTGCGTGTAATAATAGAATAAATACGATTATATATTATTAAGACCACAAGAGTACATTTATGTAGATATAGAAACATATAGTAAAGACACCCTCACACGAGGGACAAAACACTCTGATCGAAGATTCTATACTAGTAAGTAAGTAAACTTATTCAATAGAAGTACCTAGTTGCCTGCGTTTTAATAACTAAAATTGTTAATAAATGTAAAATTCTTAAATTTATTTCCAGGGGTATTTCAGTGGAACTTTTTAACCTGGCATGATCTTTAGGTTGTTACACAACTTCCTAAATGTAGCTTTGTTAAGCCTAAAATGTTGGGCAAACAACAATTCTGGCATTTCCTGGATTGTTTCCAATTGCCGTCGTCGTCTTAATCGCTTTTGGCGCCTCTCCCAGGTTTTCTCGTTATTTGCAACCCACAATAAACGTAACGAAAGCATTTTAAATACTTTCGATATGTATTAAAATGCCTCTCTTTAATTCTCCAACTTTAGTCAATCACAGCTTATGAATGAAATCGGCCATATTGTTGCGATAACTACAGCGTCCTAACATTCGTTTCGTTATCTTTGTTGACGATCGCGATCATAAAGTAACTTATATATATAGGGTATAGAGACGTCAGTTTTAGGGCCAGCGCACACCAGCGGAGGCGCGGCGAAGCGCGGTTCTTGGTCGCACGCCACACCAGCGGAGGCGCGGCGAAGCGCGGGTCGCGCGCCGCGGTGTCTGAGCGACTTTGAGCGCTGTCAAGAGCCATCGGGAACCACGTTCGGAGCGGCGCGTGGTGGCTCCTCGCGCCGCCGAGCGCTTCTGTACTTCGACAGTTTTGTTTGATACTTTAACCCGTGTACACGTCGATTATGGCTGTGGATTGGGACATGATTATTATTGCGGCGCTTGCAGAAGAGGAAGAGGAAGAAGAAGAAAAAAGAAAAAAAAGGATATGGGTTAATGAAATCTGGCTTTCTAGAAATTTATTTGGTGAATATCAAACTATGGCAAAAAATTTAACTGGAAAAGATTTTTATGATTATGTTAAAATGTCTCGTGAAACTTTTGACGCTTTATTGAATCTTCTTGAGCCACATATAAAAAAACAAAATACGAAGAATCGTCCAGCCATTTGTTCTGAAGGACGATTACTGATATGTCTAAGGTAAGTCAGAACACAAATATTTGTTTTTGTTAAAAATAGTATTTATTAGTAAGTATGTTTAATTCCAATGAGTACTTATTTTGTACTAGCTGATCCTCGCGGTTTTACCCGCGTGGTGCCCGTTCCCGTGGGCATATCGGGATAAAATATAGCCTATGTCACTCGGGAGAAATGTAGCTTTCGAATGGTCTAAGAATTTTCGAAATCGGTCCAGTAGTTCCTGAGATTAGCGCGTTCAAACAAACAAACAAACTCTTCAGCTTTATAATATTAGTATAGATTAAAGTTTAGTAATTTTGATCCTGATACATTGTTGTTGTACTGGAGTCGTATATTTCTATGTCATTAGTTGTAGGGTTTTCAGTGGCATATTTTTTCGTATATTTTTGTTGATTTGTTGGTTTTCCAGGACGTATGTACATGAATATGTCATCTTGATTAGCTGGCATGAATCCTTGTTCCTGATTGTTTTGCCTAGTAGACCCTTCAATTTGTTCATTATATTCATGATTTTCGGCATGAGCCACCGTTTCAATCACGTTGCGCATAATAATTTGGGTTTGTTCTTTCGGTGTTGAAGGTAGGTTGTATATCGGTGCGTCGGTTGTAGGGTTTGTAGTGGTATAATTTTTTGTAAGCTGGTGTTGATAAGTTGGATTTGTAGGAGGTATGTACGTAAACGTGTCATCTTCAGCAGTTGTTTTATTTCGAGTAATTCTTGTTGGTACGTATGTTTCTTCTTGGTTATCTTGGTTAGATCTTTTCATTTGCTCATCATATTCACGAATTTCTGCATCGGTTACAATGTTTAATACATCTCGCTTTACTTGTGCTTGTGTTTTTGGAGATAATTTTTTTACCGTCGCCGCCATTGAAGAAAAAAATATATCTATGGGATGATTTTCTTTTTCTGATTCCATATCTTTAAGAGAAAGGTAGCGTTCCAGTATTTGTGATGTTTTTGGCTGTGAATAGCTTGAAGACCGTGATTGTGGTCGAGGTGATTCCGGAAGCATTATACCGGTCTCTGTGTGTCATCACTAGAGGAATCGAGATTAGACCTTTGCTGATCATCTGGTTGCTGTATAAAGGGTTTTACAAATTCCAATTCCTTTTCAAACTTTATTGGACGACGTTTTCCACCTGCGGCACCACTTCTTTCATTTTTCGCTTTTAATGATTTTCGATAGTTGTCTCTCAATTTCTTCCAATGTTTCTTACAATCACCAACTAAAAAAAATGTTTCAGTTTAAAAGTAAGCCATTCGTTTTAGTTAAAAATAGTATGGCAATTTTGTTTTAACAAAATACCACCACCACGCCACTTTCTATGCGTTTTAGAAGTTTACACACAAGCTTGTTGGCACTTATGATGAACTCTGGCCTGTCAAATTAGTTGTATTTCTAGACTTTTTTGCCAAACTGCAAATGTTTATTTTTTAACTGTACATCTTTAGAACTCTGTATGAAAGTCTACCCTTGATTATAACTTTTTAATTTTGCATTTAACAATGCTATTTAGTCATAAATATTAAACAAGAAAATACAATAGAAAAAAGCAACTTGTCTCATATCCCGTCAGGGCGATATGAGACAAGTTGCTTTTTTCTATTATATTTTCTTGTTTAATATTCTACCCTTGATATTGAGTCTAAGTGGTAGTAGTAGTCGTCTTTATTAGTGTTTAATAAATATAATAATTTTGTTTCAGATTTTTAACCACAGGTAGCAGTTTTAAGGCTCTAGCTTTCAATTTTAAGGTTGGATTCTCTACTGTCCGCGCAATCGTTCACAACACATGTGCCATGATATGGAAAGTACTACGTCCTATTGTAATGCCGAAGCCTACTGAAGAGGTATGGATAGCCATAGAAGAAGATTTTAGGCGTATTTGGAATTTCCCAAACTGCATAGGCGCTATAGATGGCAAACATATCGCCATAAGATCTCCTCCCAAAAGTGGAAGTCAGTATTTCAATTATAAAAAATTTTTTAGCACCGTCCTTTTGGCTGTTGTGGATGCTAAGTACAGATTTGTAGTTGTGGACTGCGGCGCATATGGTCGTAACAGCGATGGTGGTATCTTATCCAATAGTAAGTTTGGTGAAAAACTGCAGAACCAAACACTTCACATACCGCGAAATAAATGTTTACCAGGTACAACCATCGTTTTACCTCACGTTTTCGTGGCAGATGAAGCATTTCCGTTATCAAAAAACATAATGCGACCTGATCCTGGTAATCAAATTTTAGGAGATCGAGATAAAAAAGTTTTTAATTATCGCTTAAGCAGATCACGGCAAACAGTAGAAAGTGCCTTTGGAATACTAACAATGAAATTTGAAATATTTGAGAGAAGGCTAAAAGTTCAACCAAGATATTTACATTCTATTGTTTTGGCTTGCACATGTTTACACAACTATATTATTAATAGAGATGCTGTGATTTGTGAAGACCAACCACGAAAGCCTCGAAATATTACATTATTTCAAAATATGAACTTGCAAGATGAAGACAATTTACAACTAGAAAATATGGCAATTCGTGAAAATTTTAAACAATACTTTAATTCGCAGTCGGGATCAGTTCATTGGCAAAACAATATTGCTGAACGATGTGCTTAACTTAAATTATTGAGTCGTAATTTGTTAGTAAGTACTTACTAAAATAAGAAAATTAAAATGTATAATTTGTTTTAAAATAAAATTAAAAATCTTACCTGATGTACTATATTTCTTTACTTATGGCCTCCCACGCATTTGTTTTCATTAATTTGTCACTATAATAGCGTGAAGATACGTCATACAAGCATACATACATTTGCACTAAGTTTATTAGCTTTTCCTCATCGATCGCTCACAATCAAAATGAACGTCTATACTACTCAAAACTTACCGGTCGTCTGGGAAACTGCCGCCACCGCGGCGCACCGCGCAGCCGCGCCGGCGCATGCGCGCCGGTCGCCAAGAGCCATGGAGAGGCGCGCCGAGCCGTTCGGCGCTGACCGGAGCAGTAGCGCGCCTGCTCTCATGGCAGCTTGACGACGCGCGCGCGCCTTTCGCAATAATCGATCTTTGGCATGCCGTTTTCAACCACACGTCATAGTGGTTAAGGTTTAATTTAAATTGATTTATTCTCAGTATCTTCGCCGCGCCTCCGCTGGTTTGCGCTGGGCCTTATGCTTGACGCAGCGCCATCTCGTGACTATAGTGGTCTGCTGCAGGTACTTGTACTATTGCTTTTCAATTTAATTTTCTTATGGAAAAGTTGTAATAAAACAAATTTGGTGACATCGACAACATTTATTTAAAGCTACACATAAATAAATCTTACAAATCCAAAACACTGCTAATAATAAGATACCTATGGAAAAACTTCAGACGCCCAGATAATTTCCAAATTTTATTGAATATTTATTTTAAGTATAGGGCTGGTTAGTAGTGATAAAGGTGAGAACGTTTCTAAATCAACTATACAAAAAATGATCATACGATACACATTAGACTTGACTATGGCATTAGTAAAGCTATAAGTGCATAATCAATTGCAACTCAAACTACACATTTTCTTTATTTTCTATTTTTCTTTCTTTTTATATAATATATAAACGCTTGATTTTGAATTTCATCAGATTTGTCAACATATTTGACAGTGCTAGTACCGTTTAATAGTTTATTTGTCCACTTACACTAATTATGAGCAAAAAACCTACTCGAAAAATCAAAAATAAATTCTTTTATATTTTTTTCGTGGTTATTATGTGTTAATATAAATGTACAACAATGTCTTCATATATTCTTTAAAGTTTTCACTATTAATTTTAGTCTTTGGTACGTGGTGTAGAACATCTTGGATCTCCGAAAAACATTTCATTAGTGATTTACTGGGATAGTAAAGATAGTTTTTCGTTTTTATATATTCTCTAGGTCTTTGCTATATAAACTTTCTTTACATTTATCACAATTTTTGTATATTTTTTTTGCCTTTCTTAATAGATAGCTTGTGACATATTCAACCTCCGCAAATATACGGGATCCCTTTTTTTATTTCTATATCTAATATATTTTCTTCATTAATTAAATAAAAAAATCGTGCGATGATGGGCAGGGCACGTCTACTGCCAAGTGCCATTGGTACGTCCTCGTCGTACATCCCGGTAATGCACGGATCTTTAACAGGCATCGCACACTAACATCTGCCCTGTGATCCGGGTAGCTAAACTCAATGGCGCTATCTCGCCAGTGAACTCCAACACGGCGGGAGACTCCCAACCCCAACCTCCTTTGCTCCAAATCTCCAATATCCACTCCTCTAACCTATTTTCCTTATAAACTCCTTTCCTCTTCTACCTCCCCAATCTAAGGTGTCAATCGTACCGTGCCTAGGGATGCGTGGCCAAGGGGGAGCTTGGTCTTAAACGGTGGCTCTCCAGTGAAATGGCAATCCTGGAGCAGTAGTTTGCCTTACCCGGGCAAGCGGGGCTCTGCCGGGGTGGACTTTTTAGTTCCCTAGCTTTTCGTGGGACCTGCATGGAACCTATAAATCTAAAAATTAACTCTTCTCTGGACGATACCGAACGTCCAGAATTATCCAGCAGCTTAACTGCATCCATTCCCGATTTATCGGAACTACTACTAGTATCTGAGGAAGACCCCCAGGTCACCTCAGACGCCGAAGCGATCCTTCTGGGAACGATGCCATCCGAAAGGGGCGTGAGTCCAGTCCAAATGGACTCGAGCGCACTTCCGGTGACAAACGTTAAACCACGCAGGATCAAGCTACCGGGATCGGCGCGAAAACGCCTCAGGCGACTCAAGGCCAGCGGTATGGAGCCCAGTGAGGCCTATAGACTCTGCCTTGAGAGCGTGAAGGCGGCAGCGCAGAATCCAGGTGGCGGTCCTACGGCTGACACATCTTCGGATAGGAGGTCGGTAAAACGAATCCGATCCGAGGATGAGTCACCGAAGGACCAAGCCAAAAAGACTTCGCGGGTGGGCGACTCGACGGCGGGGACGTCACAAACGACCCACGTCGGGACCTCTGCCACACAGGCGCCGTTAGCCGGACCTACGCCTGTAGCACAAGACCCAACGAAGTCATTTAAAGACGCCCTAACGCACATCCGCATGGGCATCCGTAATAAGGATCCTATGTCGGATGAGCAGTTGGGACAGCTGAAAAAGGCCATACTCAAGGCGATCGCAAACGACCCTGAAAAAAATGGCCCTCAATTTGCAGGATGTACCTTCAAGCCCGGCTGGCTTCAGATCATCCTGAAAAATGAGCATAGTCGGAAGTGGATTGAGAGGAATCTGGGGAGCATCAAGCCCTGGCCTGAGGCAGAGCTATCGCTTATAAGCGAAAAAGAACTGCCAAAGGCCAGGGTTGGTGTTGTCTACATTCCATCCTCGGAGGCTGATTCTGTGGGGGAAGCTTTAAATCTCCTACAGAATCAGAATCAACTGAAGACTGGCTTGTGGAAGGTCCTGCGTTCGCAAATTGAGAAGGACGGTTTTACCCTTGTCCTATCAATTGATGACGCGTCTGTCGAGGACCTGCGCAAACTAAACTTCAGGCCAGAACTTGGTTTCAGGACTGTTCACATCCGCATCCGAGGCGAAAACCCGCCTAAGAATGCGGATGTGACTCGTAGTGCTGAGTCTAGCCAGTCAGGCCCGAAGTTTAAACCAAACCAAAACCCCACTCCTAGGGCGGGACCTAAAGTCCGAGGACCCAAGGCCACAGCGAAGCGCCATAACGCTAAGCCTAAGGACTTGGCCCAGGGCCGAAAGGCCCGTCCTTCAGGAGCACCACCAACGAAAGGGGCCCCAGGCCCCAATCGATCGGTAGAGGCGAGAACCGACAAACCTAAGGACTCTGTAGTCCCGAGGCCAGCCGGTTCAAATAACGCCTCTAAATAACACTCCACATACACCATACATAAATACATGGACACGCACACACACACATACATTTCAAAAACACACAACAACAACACACACGTGGTTCAAATTAATTTGCACCACGCCAGAGCAGCTACAGCAGTTCTGGAAAAACTCTTCACAGAAGAGAAACTTCACATCGCTCTAATCCAGGAACCGTGGCTGGCCAACAACAACACGGTGTCCGGGCTTGGCTCCGCAGGTAAGGTGGTTCACCATATCGGAGGAGTTAAGCCAAGAGCATGTATCCTGTTCAATAATAATATTGATTTCCTATGTATACCAGGGCTCTGCAACGATGACATGATGGCAGCTTTTGTCAAAGTCAAGAGCGGCAGTGGACGTCTCATCGTGTGCTCTGCATACCTAGATGGCGGGAAAAGGGATCCATCTGAGGAACTGGCGAAGGTGGTCGAGTATGCACACGAACATAACGCTGATCTTCTAATAGGATGCGACGCCAATGCCCACCATACCAACTGGGGCAGCACTGACATCAACGATAGGGGTGAGTTGCTCCATGATTTTATCCTATCAAACCGCCTCCAGATTGTCAATAAGGGCTGTAAACCGACCTTTGTGACTAAAACGAGGCAGGAAGTTCTCGACATTACTCTCGCTACGAATAATCTCTCTAGGTTGGTAAACGACTGGCACGTTAGCGATGACACATCTATGTCTGATCACCGACTTATTAGATTCGAACTAAACACATCTAACATGTGCGAAACCATCACTTTTAGGGATGCCAAAGCCACAGATTGGAACTTGTATAGACAAAAGCTCCAAGATAGGCTACAAAATATACCTAAAAACATACGATCTATCGATTCTCTAGAGTACGCTGTAGATCAAGTTACTGAAGCCATGACAGCCTCCTACGAGGAGAGCTGCCCTTTAAGAACTGTAAGGGATAATAGAGTAATATGGTGGAATAAAAAGCTAGATGCTCTAAGAGAAGAATCGCGTAGGCTGTTCAATAAGGCTAAATCGACCGATCACTGGAATCGATACCAAAAAGCCCTTACTGCCTACAATAAAGAACTACGGAAGGCGAAAAGACTATCGTGGAGGAAGTTCTGCGAGGAGATCACCAAGACTCCACAAGGAGCTAGAATTCACAAAGTCTTGGCAAAATCGCCTACAAACCAACTGGGACTCCTAAAGAGGCCAGATGGCACCTTCACCAAAACGGCAGAAGAGACCCTAGATCTTCTAGCGTCAACGCATTTCCCTGGATCGGTGGAGGTATCAAGTCTGAATGAGCATGTTCCTCACAATCGATTCTCTAGGCCTGCAAACGAGGACTGGAGAAGAGCAGCAAGGAACTTCAGACCAAATAAGGTTGAATGGGCAATAGACTCATTCAAGCCAATCAAAGCTGCAGGTGAGGATGATATCTTTCCAGCTCTTTTGCAACAAGGAAAGGACATCCTGATCCCAATTTTGATTAAAATCTTCAGGGCAAGCTACGCATGGGGATACATACCAGAAAAATGGACTACGGTCAAAGTCCGTTTCATCCCTAAGGCTGGCAAAAAGGACTTTTCGCAGCCAAAGTCCTTCAGACCAATAAGCCTTACTTCTTTCCTACTCAAAAGTATGGAAAAGGTCATAGAAGGGTGCATTAGAGATGGACCGCTACGGGAACATCCTCTGCATCCGAGACAGCATGCCTACCAAAAAGGAAAATCCACAGAAACTGCTCTGTTAGAACTAACAGACAGGCTAGAAAGGGCTCTAGACGACAAACAGATAGCCCTCTGTGCTTTCCTTGACATTGAAGGAGCATTTGACAACGTTACCATAGAGGCCCTTTCCAAGGGAATGAAGGCTAAAGGGATTGATACAACTACCACCCGATGGATCGAATCAATGCTCCTTAACAGAACGGTCAGTGTTAATTTACATGGAACCACAAAAGGCTTTAGAATAACGAAAGGCTGTCCACAGGGGGGTGTCCTATCGCCGCTACTATGGTCGCTAGTTATTGACCAGTTGCTGGTTGAAGCCTCAGAAAGAGACTTAGATATACAGGGCTATGCGGACGACGTGGTGGCTTGCGTTATCGGCCCCTGTCAAAGCACTATATCATCTATACTCCAGAAATCTCTAAACTTCATCAATAAATGGTGTATGGAGAACAGTCTATCGGTAAACCCGAGCAAAACCACAATAGTCCCCTTCACTAGAAGGCGCAAGCTAGAGAAACTTGTTACGCCTACTATTAAAGGGACTCCAATCCCATTTTCCAAAGAAGTCAAATACTTAGGCGTTACTTTTGACCAAAAATTGACTTGGAATACACACATTAGTAATGTGATCCAAAAGGCTAAAATAGCCTTAGGAATATGCTGTCGCTTAGCAGGGACGAGATGGGGTCTTAACCCCAAGATCGCCCTGTGGATGTACACCACTATTGTTCGGCCGACAATAACATACGCCTGTGTAGCATGGTGGAAAAAAGCATCCCAAGTGACAGTCATCAACAAGCTCAACAGCTTGCAAAGATTGGCATGCCTCATGGCAACAGGTGCCATGTCTACGACTCCAGGAGCTGCACTGAATGCTCTGCTGAACTTACCACCTCTTCACCTTTTTATTGCAAAAGAGGCGAAAGCCGGCATGTATAGAGCCAGCATCAATGGAAAAGTAAACTGGCACTCTCAAGCACTAAGATCTCTACATGGATCAGTACTTGAACATGATCTTTTGGCAATGACAACGGATGTCATGCTCCCACTGTGTAACTTCACCAGATATTACTCAGTGGAGATACCTCGCAGGGAAGAGTGGTCTGCAAATCACCTTACCTGTAAGGCTGGAAGCTTAGTTTGGTTCACAGACGGCTCCAAAATGAATGAAAATGTAGGATGCGGAATATACGGCGACAACCCTCGATTCAGTAAGAGTGTGAATCTAGGCAAACACGCTACCATATTCCAAGCAGAGGTATACGCCATCATAGAATGCGCGGAGGCCAACCGCCAACGAAACTACATAAATCAAACTATTCTTATCTTCTCAGATAGTCAGGCAGCCCTTAACGCTATCAATTCAAATGTCATACATTCGAGATTGGTGAAGGACTGCGTCGATAAGCTGAATGAGCTGGGACAACGGAATAAAATTATTCTGAAATGGGTACCAGGTCATTCAGGAATCATTGGCAACGAAAAAGCTGATGAACTTGCAAGGTCTGGAGCTCAGGGCCACCAGCTAGGTCCAGAGCCTTTCTGTGGTATCTCAAAGGAACAGGCCATGCAACTTCTCAAGGGCAACCTACTTGGTGAGTCAAAAAAATACTGGCTAAATCAACCAGGATTAGTACACGCCAAATCCCTTATCGAAGGCTATTCGCAAAAGCAAACTGCTGAACTCCTAGAACTCAGCAGAGCAAATATAAGTGCGATAGCAAGAGCCTTAACTGGACACTGCAAACTAAAAAGACACCAATTTCACATGAAATTAAGTGACACTGACGTTTGCCGTTACTGCGGATTAGAGAGAGAAACACCCAAACATCTCCTATGTGACTGCGGACCCCTAATTCACAAACGCAGTATCCACCTGGGCCGGCATATAATTCGGCCAGAGGAACTAAAATCTCTTAGAGCTAGGAAGATTTTAGACTTCCTGGAGGCCGCCAGGCTAAAAGAGATACTATAACAAGGTGGCGAGTTACAATAGATCTTATAGGTCGCAGTGACTACAGTTCCAGCTGGAGCTGCATAGCCCCTATATCCTGCAATAATAATAAATACAAAAAATGATCATACGATACACATTAGACTTGACTATGGCATTAGTAAAGCTATAAGTGCATAATCAATTGCAACTCAAACTACACATTTTCTTTATTTTCTATTTTTCTTTCTTTTTATATAATATATAAACGCTTGATTTTGAATTTCATCAGATTTGTCAACATATTTGACAGTGCTAGTACCGTTTAATAGTTTATTTGTCCACTTACACTAATTATGAGCAAAAAACCTACTCGAAAAATCAAAAATAAATTCTTTTATATTTTTTTCGTGGTTATTATGTGTTAATATAAATGTACAACAATGTCTTCATATATTCTTTAAAGTTTTCACTATTAATTTTAGTCTTTGGTACGTGGTGTAGAACATCTTGGATCTCCGAAAAACATTTCATTAGTGATTTACTGGGATAGTAAAGATAGTTTTTCGTTTTTATATATTCTCTAGGTCTTTGCTATATAAACTTTCTTTACATTTATCACAATTTTTGTATATTTTTTTTGCCTTTCTTAATAGATAGCTTGTGACATATTCAACCTCCGCAAATATACGGGATCCCTTTTTTTATTTCTATATCTAATATAATTTCTTCATTAATTAAATCGTCGTAATCAATTTCCGAACCTATTTTTTCAGTGTTTTTATTAGAAAAAATCAGCTCCTGAAGTCCTTCTAAATAACATCACAAAGCCTCTTGAAAAGTGAACAGTTTGGGTTTAGGAAAAATTGCTCAACTACCCTCGCATGCTTCCACTTACTCAAGGAAGTGACACAAAATCTGGATAGTAGAATGGAAACCTTAGCAATATTCCTAGACATGAGCAAGGCGTTTGATTTTGTACCTCATAATCTTCTATTAGATAAGTTAGAAAAATACGGCATAAGAGGAACAGCCTTGTCATGGATAAAAAGTTAGCTAGTAGGCAACAATGTGTTCAAATCTGTAGATTAACAGGTAACACAAGGAAAAGTTACCATTCAAATTATAATATATGCAACCATTGTGGGGTACCTCAAGGCAGTGTCTTAGGGCCTCTATTGTTCTTACTTTACATTAATGATATGCCAAATGTAACAAACCAAAAATGCATATTGTTCGCAGATGATACAACACTTATAGTTAAACAAAAATGAAATAGAGTCTATTGCGAATGAAAACTTAAATAAAATCCTGACTTGGCTCAAAAACAATAATTTAAACGTGAACACACAAAAAACAAAATTCATTAATTTCAAAACTCATACGAAGACTGTTAACAATATTAATATCAAATGCGAAAATAAAAAAAATTAAGAAGTAAAGGATACAAAATTTTTAGGTTTAATAATAGACGACATGTGTACATGGAAATCTCATATTGACGTACTAGTGACAAAATTAGAAAGATATGTTTATGTTCTCAACAGACTTACGAATGTAACTTCTAAAGAAACAGCATTAATGGCATATCACGGTTACGTCTCGTCATTATTAAGGTACGGACTAATATAGTGGGGGAATTCTGTTGATATGCCCAGAGCATTCAGAGTGCAAAAGAAATGCATTCGGTCTATCTGTGGTGCAGCCTATTTGGACAGTTGTAAGCCATTATTTAAACAATTAAATATATTGCCTCTTCCATGTTTGTACATTTTTAAAGTGTTATTTTTTGTTAAAAAATACAACCAATAGTTTGAGTTAAAAAACAACATCAATACATCAATGTAAACCAAAGCTATCGTAGCTCCCAGTGCAATATTTACGGCTCTTTGAAATGTGCTAGGTCCGTTGCTTAGACCAAAAGGAACACGTAACCATTCATAGTGTCCGTCTGGTGTAATGAAAGCAGTTTTCTCCACCGATGATACAGTCGTATTATTTTCAGATATTTCTTGTTTAATGGGAATACCATGAAAACCGGATGCCATGTCAAGTGTGCTAAAATAACGAGCTTTTCCTAATCTGTCCAACTGATCATCAATCAGTGGCAATGGATACCTGTCTTTTATAGTTATTCTATTCAGTGCTCGGTAATCAACAAATAATCTGTCACTAGTGTCTTTTTTTCTCACTAATATTACAGGTGATGACGATTCTCTAATAATGTTGTTATTCAAAAGCTCCGTCACAATAGTCCTCACTTTGTCCCGCTCCGAAAGCGACATTCTGTATGGGTGATAAACAATAGGTTCGTTTGTTGTAGTCCGGATAGTCATTACGGTGGTCTTGATTTCTCGTATGTTATTGTTAACAGCAATAAGTCCCGAATGTTTACTTAACAATTCCTGCATCTGAGCGTGGACTTCAATTGGAATGCTTAACAAAGCATTTGTTATAATTTGATCAATGGTATAAATAATCTCATATGGAACTTGCTCTTGCCTTTTTATAATGGTGCCGTATGAAGAAGTTATTATATTATTTCTGCTTATTGCGTATCTACCAAGAATACTTCGTAACGTATTTCTTTGTCTTGTACAATGTGAAAAGATGTCTCTATTGTCAGGTTTTCTAACTGCATTATTACATTAATTTTCTCAGTACTAATTATAACTTCCTTTGCAAGCCCACATATCTGTAGTACAGAGGGCTGGCGATGAGTACCTAAGACCCGTGCTAACGTATCCTTCATTAGCGAACATGAAGCTCCGCTGTAGATTAAAATGTGTATAATTCTTCCATTTATAATAACAGGTGTAGTACATACCTTGCCACTGCTATTTATGTGTTTTGGATGGTTATCTCTTTGCTTAGTGCAACAGTTTTCCGCCAAATGACCTCTCTTGTGACAAAAAGTACAGTTTTCCGATTTTTTATTCTCACCCATAGTGATCGCAGGGAATTTTGTCGGTATGTATTCTGGTACGACAATCGCGCTGTAGATGTCCCAGTCGATTACAGCGATGGCACCTTTTCATTTCTACCATAGTTTTTTGTCGTTTTGAAGTTGATGGCTGTAACTTCTCTTCGTCAATGGTGTTGCTGATTGAAGGTGTAATTTTCTGGTTTATGGAAACAGGAAACGTAACGAGATAATTTTTCAAAGAGAACACTCAATGTGTCCGCACTGCTGGCTATAGATTTGGCATGGGGATCGGTGATTCCTCCAGTGATCAATTCAATAATATCACTCTCGAAATTGCAGCCTAAGTTTTTTCAATATTCTATTCTTCTTTGCGGCATCGCTGGTCATATTCGCAGCTGCTTTAAAATCACGACACAAATGACGGCATTTAGGGAACGTGACAAGTAACTCGTACTTTAAAGCTGGCCACATTCTTTGTACTGGTGTCCACTCTTTATACAAATCCAATGCCGGCCCGGATAAAAATGGCACACATCTTGCGATGATTTCTACATCATCCCATCTGTTCTTGGTTGCCAAAAGATCAACTTCCGCACTCCATTCACTGGCTTCAATTGCTTCAAATTGCCTTACTAGTACTCGTCTCTACACTAAAGTTTGGCTCACTATTGTTCACACTCACACTCACAATTTGTTCCACACTGTCACTATTTATTTGTCTCTTTTATTACGTTTATTACTCATTTTATTTTATTGTTCTTAATTAAAAAAATCGCGAGCGATCCCACTTCTGATAAGAGAAGGGGTTTAATAAAAGATGTATGTTCCCGACCAAATTCTCTAATAGTAATAAACTTACTTACTAAACATTATTCGATTCTATCGGGTGTTTATACTACACGGAACACAGGGCTTGTTTATAGTATAGGGCTACCAAAAACGTTATAATCTAAGTAGGGCTGTCACATGCATGCTATCGACCGGCATGTATGTGTGCCCAGGGATTAAGTAGTTTAACTGAATAATTTAAATTTTATCAGAAATAGATAATGCACACGCAACATTGCCAAAATAGTTTTGTTTTTATTCTGACCAAAAGCCGAGTCACAGAACAATATTATCTGTTTTACATTGCCACGTTTGTCAACGTTTTTTATGTACTCAAACAAACATGTAGCAATTCCGTTTGCACCTCTTTTGGCATCCGCTTTAGTCCACAAATTACAAATTCCTAGCTGTGTGTTGCTTTCGCATATTGTGTAGTTATACACAGCTATTTTACTACTATAATAGAGAGTGATGCTCTTTCCGTAAGGAATGTTTAAAACCTTTTGAGGTCAAAGCTAGCACATACGGTTCTTTAGTTTCTGATGAAATATGAATCTTTTTATAAGTTTTTTCTTTTTCATTTTCATGCTTTTTTGAACTTTTTCATCTCTTCTTGAGTTTTAACATCAAAATTGTTGCTAGATACGCACAATGCACATTTGTATTTTTTAGGGACGTGGAACCCTATGTTGAATGTTTTCATGAACCAACCTGAAAATATTTTGAACGACATGATCTTCTCGCCCGCATAGTGATCATGGTAAATACGAGACAGTTTGGACACATTATTGAATTCTTCCGGAAGATAGAGCTTTGTAGAATCTCTGCGAAGGCAAAAAAGATACATCGAGTATATTTTTTTTGCGTTTTGAATTAGTCAGTTTTTATGTCTTCCTCGTCCGTATTTTTGCTAAACCGTCAATCATCGTATCTAAAATATAATGCATGAAACTCTGCGTGACGTTTAACGTAGCAATCAAAAATTTTTGGCATACTTTTCGTCTACCTTCGCCTTCGTTTATATAGTATTTATATGAGAATGAGATCTGTTTGATACAGCATTTGATTGATTTTACTGCGTCTTGCTCGACAACTGAGCATGCTCCTGCCTTCCTAACGTTGGGCAGAGAATTAAGAGCCCCTGATGATTTTAGAGCAATTGTAACCTCTGAAAACTTTATCCCTGAGATAACGCCTAAACTTTAAAAAATCGCCAATGCTATGTCCCTTGTCAAAGAAATACAAGAAGGAAAAGAGATCAGACGTAAGGAGAACAAAGATAAAAGTCGTCGACAAGGCGAAACCTATAAAGAGGGTGATCTAGTTTTGGTTACCACACATCCGATAAGTAATTATTCGCGAGGTTACAGTTCAAAATTTGCATCACGAAGAGATGGCCCCTACGTTGTTCTAAGGCAACATGGTGCAACATCCTATATTGTCGGTAATATTGAGCCACCATATGAACCTATAGGATGTTACCACAGTTCCTCACTGGTTGCATATCGCACTCAGGACGCTGTGCCATCCGTGCCAGTATAGCCAATCAAGAAAAGCGGACGACCAAGGAAAAACCCTATTCAGGATATACCGTCGAAACCGACTAAGCCAAGGGGAAGACCACGAAAATCTTAAATATCTTTCTCGTCGGGACGACGTCGAATCTGAAGGGGGGGACTGTAACACGACGTTATTTGTTTGCAATATATATAGTTCCCAATGCCAAACTAGATGGCGCTGTTAGATTACAGAACGCGGTAGCGCATTGCGACCACAGTTTATTAAGGTCGTCACCTAATTTTTTAATTGTATTCGTACGGAAACTACTATTGTGACGGAAGTCTATGAGTTGAGCCAAGTTCCGGCATAGTGCTGTGTTCGGGGCCTCTTGTATAGTCCGCCCATTAGTATTTAACTTATATCCTAGACCTAGACCAATAGTGTAATATCTTTGATTATATGGTCCGTTTTCTATTCAACTGCCGTTTTATTGCGTCGCCCATATAACACATTACAGTTATCTTAATTTTAATAATAAAACATTTGACATAATCTACCAAGGACATATACTTAAAAAAGAGAATACAACAAAATTTCTAGGTATTGAAATTGACCAACGATTAGACTGGAAGAAGCAAGTAGAGGTAGTATGCAAAAAAATCAATAGTTTCACTTTTGCTCTTCACAAATTGACTAAAATAGCGTCTAGAAGCATTGCACTTAGTGCCTACTTTGCTTATGTTGAGTCAGTACTTCGTTATGGGCTCATAATATGGTGAAATAGTGTTGACGTAGGTAAAGCTTTTATCTGTCAAAAGAAATGTTTGCGGGCCATATGTGGTTCTCCACCCGATGAACCCTGCAGACCTCTTTTTAGATTGCTCAAAATTTACATCTTTGAGACTGCCAAATTTGTCAAATTAAATATGTCCCACTTTAAACAAGCGAAGGATGTGTACTTGCGAAACACACGGAATGGTCATCGACTGGTCTCTGCCACGGTTCCTAGGAGCACCCTTTATCAGAGAAACTGTAACTCGATGTCCATCTGAATTTTCAATAAAATACCTGAAAATATAAAACAATGACCCTTTAGCAGTTTTAAGACTGCATTGTATAACTGGTTTTTTGAGAGGATGTTCTATAGTGTAAAAGAATTCTTGGGTGATAATAATTCATAAACCTACCTTCAACAAACAGAATTGTCCATTGAACATGTGCTGTGCTGCCATGTGCTGTCGGCCACGCTACGTGCCACGTCACATACATACATTCGCACGTGCGAATCAAGTCTCAAACTATGTCAATTGTCGGGAATCATTTATTGTATAAATTTTACTTTTGAACATTTTTAATAGGCTCAATAATTTCCGATTGCAGACGGCTGCCATTTGCAATTTTGACATATCACTTTTTCTTTCACTTTCACTTTTCTTTTTATTTTTTTTATCATTTATTTCACAGTATATTGACAAAGGTATCAAGACATTCAAATGCACAAAATGTATTTGTATTGACATTATTGTAATTGTAGACTGACAGGTGAATTTAATTGTATATTCAGTCAGTGGTTAACCGTGCGACCGACTACACGCGTTACTGTGAGCAGGCAGTGTTTCTCTAACTTTGAAAAGCTAATATTTTCTTTCTCGTCATCAAAATGGTCAAATGTGGTGACGAAGTCACTGATGCAGTCCGGTGCAGTGTTTGCTTGAAGCACTACGATTTCCCTTGCTCTGGGATAACCGAAGCTGGGTATCGCAAACTAGGTGATCGTCAGTCCACATGGAAGTGTGCGTCGTGTAAGTCAGGTTCGAGTTCATCTCTAAAACCAGGAAATACGTCGCCTAAGCCATCGTCACTTGACCAAGTCCTGCATGAACTGAATAGTATAAAGCTGACATTGGCTCCCTTGACCGACCTATTGCTCGAAGTCAAAGATATAAAAAAGGAGATGTCGGATATCAAGGGTGATTTTGTCAAGTTTTCGGACAGGATGCAGAAGTTAGAAGAAAATATGCAGAAGTTGGAAGAGAGGCTTCAGAACATCGAGACTGCGCACAATGAGATTCCTGCATTAAAAGATCGCATTTCTAGTTTGGAAGAAGATCTAAATGAAAAAAATCAGTGGTTGCGGTTAAATAACGTTGAAATTAAAGGGGTTCCAATGAGAGATCGCGAAAACTTGCTGGATATTGTTATGAAGATTGGTTCCAAAGTAATGTATCCGGTCACTAAAGCCAGCATTAACTTTGCGGCTCGAGTTCCTTCACGTGACTCCGCTAATAATAAAGTTAAGCCAATTATAGTATCTTTCCTAAATCGCTACGCTAAAGAAGACTTCGTCGCTGCGGCACGCTCTTTGAAGACCTTGTGCCCTTCTGACATAGGACTGGAAGGGACCAACCGTATTTTCGTTAATGACCATCTCACTGTGCAAAATAAACAGCTGTTGTCTAAGCTCAAGGCTCTTGCGGCGGAATATGAATACGATTATGTTTGGGTAAAAAACTCAAAAATATTTGCCAGGAAAAACTCGCAGTCACCGGTGATTCCTATAAAAAAAGAAAAAGACTTATCCAAAATACGTTAAAAATATTATATTTTCAATTTTGTGTAAGTATAATTGCATATCTCCTTGTAAATGCCAGTAAAAGTTTGAGAACCGTAGTTGCGGGCAAATTCTTTTGTGCGTTATCGTGTGTCTTTTGTGTGCAACAATGTAACCAAGGTCGTTTCTTTTGTATTGCTAAACAAAGAAGCTATTCATTCATCTATTGCCTTTTTGCATTTGACGTGTTTTTATTATTTTTGTGGTCATGCTACCTGCACTTTTTTGTTATTGCTGCGCTTAATTATTGTTTTTTAAAGATATCATTGAAAAATTTGCTAATGGTCGGCTTTTGTCTTAATTCTATTTTGCAAGTCAATGTCGAAGTGGATTATTGTGATCTCATTAAAAATATTTATTTTATACTTATTTATATAGAACGAGCTTTGCTATTGCAAAACAATGAAATAATCACGGGTTATTTAACATTCTTTAGATTTTTGGTAATGCGAAGCAGAAATTTATTATTGTATTGTGAATGCATTAATTTGAGTATTTTTAAGCGTATTAATAACGGCTAACCTTCTAATTTACTATCAGAACGTAAGGGGGCTCCGGACCAAAACTGATATCTTCCTTCGTAACTTGAAATTAAATAACTACGACGTTATTATGTTGACTGAGACATGGTTGTTGGATGGAGTGTTAAATGCCGAACTCTTCGATGATAGGTACTTGGTTTGGTGCCGGGATCGTCATTATGCCTCGACCGGTCAATCTATGGGGGGTGGTGTAGCAATTGCTGTGCGCCGTGACTTGGTAGTTACCTCGGATGCTGACTGGTATTCCAGTGCTGAGGATATTTGGGTTTCGCTAACCGTCACTGATTCAAATACTAAAAAGTCATGTAGATTACATTTATGTGCACTTTATTTATGTGAACAGAGAAGAGGTAATTCGTTTTATACTCAGCTTGCAAATCATTTAGCTCGTGTTCAATACCTCATACTGAGTCACCCTTCTGACAAATTTCTTATAGTAGGCGATTATAACATGAGTAATATTCATTGGTTATGCTCGGAAAACGGACTGTATCCGACTGGTATGTCTGGCGATAATCAGTCAAAATTTATTGATATTTTATATGACTGCAATCTACATCAGTACAATAATGTGATTAATAGCCATGATGGTATCCTAGATCTTGTATTGTGTAATGATTCCGTGAGTGTCCTCCCGTGCTCTGACCCCTTGGTAAAAGAAGATCCTTATCACAAGTCAATAATAATTCAACCAACATTCATTGAACTGCATGCTCTTGAATTTCCCAAGCGTATCGCCTATTCATATCAACGAGGTGATTATGAACAAATTAGATCCCATCTCTCTAGTACGGATTGGGCGGCTATTCTTTCTCAGGGTAGCATAGAGGAAGCTATTGAATTATTTTATTCTATTATTTATAGATTGAGGGACGAGTTTGTACCGACTAAGCAAGTCGGTAATTACAAATATCCTCCTTGGTACAAGCCGTCTCTTATAAAAATAATAAAAGAAAAGTATAAATTTTTTCTTAAGTTTAAAACTTATGGCAATAAGTCAGACGAGTATAGTTTTCATCTGCTTCGTGACAGGGTGAAAGTTGTTGAAGATCAGTGTTATAAGGAGTATATGAAGACTATCGAGGATTCAATTCAAAAGAACCCTAAGTTATTTTGGTCCTTCATGAAAAGTAAACGACAATGTGGTTCCTATCCTGCAAGCATGAGTCTTGGTGACACATTTTGTAACACCGGTGTGGGTATTAGTGAGCTGTTCTCTTCTTATTTTCACTCGACCTTTATTTCGTCAGATACGTCAAAATCTTCTACTCACTTCGACGATCTAAATGTTGAATCACCGTACGACATCTGTTCCATTGAAATAACCGTGGAGGGGGTAAGAAAGCAGCTTTTATCTCTTGACCCTTGCAAATCAGCTGGCCCTGACTTACTACCTGCGACATTCATAATCAACTGCGCTAATGAACTTGCCATACCTGTCAGTATTCTGTTTAAGAGGTCGTTGGATGAGGGGGTAATGCCTTCTATATGGAAAAAAGCTTTTATTACCCCTATACACAAGAAAGGATCTAAGACAGCCGTGGAAAACTATAGGCCTATATCTAAATTATGCTTATTTGCCAAGGTGTTCGAACGAATAGTATACGATCAACTTTATAATAGCATTAAGGCATCTTTCATGGAACAACAACATGGGTTTTTAAGGGGTAGGTCAACCGTCACAAATCTTGCGATCTTCAATGACTTTATTTCCCATCACATGGATGTAGGTAATCAAGTCGACGCCGTCTACACTGATTATAGCAAGGCATTTGATCGAATTGACCATATGATCCTGCTAGCTAAGCTTCAGTCACTTGGCATTCGCGGCAACCTGTTCCGATGGTTCACTTCTTATGTTAGGAATCGGACCCAGGCAGTGGTTTTAGATGGTTTTTCCTCTTCATGGGTTGGGATTCCGTCTGGCGTTCCTCAGGGTTCGCTCTTAGGACCTCTCCTTTTTGTGATATTTGTCAATGATATTCATTCATGCTTTAAAAACTCTAATTATCTCCTTTTCGCTGACGATATGAAAATTTTTAGAGTAGTTAATAACTCAAGTGATGCGTTGCTATTGCAAGAAGATCTTTTTAGACTTGACAGTTACTGCCAGAAGAACAAATTAGACCTTAATGTTTCTAAGTGTTTTAGTGTAAATTTTACTCGAAAACGTAATAAATTCTATTTTGCCTATGAATTAAAACATCAGGTTATTTCTAGTAATGTTAGCGTCAGGGACCTAGGAGTTATCCATGATAATAAATTACTATTTGACAGACATATTGAACACATCGTTGACAAATCTTATAAGGCACTTGGCTTTTTGATTAGATCATCCAAATCATTTAGAAATATGAAAACTATTAAAATTATATACTGTGCATTTGTTAGAAGTCACCTTGAATATGCCTCACAAATTTGGAACCCAGTTTATGATATCTACATTAATAATATTGAAAAAATTCAAAGGAAATTTACACGTTTTCTGTGTGCTAAATTTAATCTGCCCTCTTGGGACTATGATCAACGCTGCTGTCGATTACATCTTGTACCACTTTGTTTGCGTCGGAAAATTGCCGACATTAGCTTCCTTATGAACTTAGCTCAAGGTAAGATAGATAGTCCGGAACTCCTTAGTAAAATTAATCTGAAAATTCCAGCCCCAAATCTTCGTCAGAGATATGTTCTGCTTCGCATTCCCTTCACACGAACTAATTACAGAGCAAACAGTTATTTGGTTAGATCATGCAAGCTGTTCAACACTTTCAATTGTGAGTTTATGAATGATAGCCGATTGGATCTGTTTTGTAGCTCAATAACGCACGTGCGTAAATTGATGATGGATAACGACACTGCTTTTCAACAGCTAAGTAATGCTTAAATTGTTTTATATATTTTTTTTTCTATCTTCAAATGCTTATTTATCTGTTAATTTCACTTACCATTATGTAACTACATAGCTTTTATCTGTGGAAGTTTGTAATTGAAAAAGTGCTTGCTTATTTACCTAATTTGTAAATACTGCTGTAAACTTCCCAAATAAAATAAAATAAAAATAAAATAAAAATAAAAATATTGACATTAATTTATTTTATTTCTTATTTGACATTTATTATCATACATTTTTTATTTTTTTTAACTAATTTTTGACTTTCTCGATTTTATTTTATGACATTTCGATCAGTTTCATAATCTAATTTAAATAATTGTTATAAATCATTGTTTGTATATTTGCATGCTATGTAAAATGGCTAAATAGGTTAAGCTCCATTTTGTTTTCCCAATTGTACTTAACACCATTACTGTAACCCTATATAGAGCAAATAAAAATATTTGTATTTGTATAATTATCAATGTGGGAAAGTCACCAAATTTGAAGAAAGGAGAAAGATATTGAAGGATCGTTGCTTCTGCTGTTTCAGATTATGACACAGGTCTTCAGCGTGTGAGAAATTTGTGAGATGCCCATATTGCTAAGAACGAAATAGACACAATAGAGCTTTGTGCCCAAAGAGAGACAGCACAAGACAAACTCCTACAGAGGAACAGAAACATAAGGAAGAAACGAAACCTACAAATACCATGCATGTAAACTTTCCAGGAACGAAAACCATCCTACAAACCGCTATAGTGAACTTGTAAAATGATAAAAGTCACAAAGTCACAATCCAATGGTCACAAGATGGATAGCATTGCTAGACTCCGGAAGTGAGAGAACTTATATATCCCAAAGAGTAATGAAAAAACTAAACCTACATGCAGAAGAGATTAACTTGCTCTCGGTATTCACTTTCGGAACAAATAAACCTCAAGAGTATGATAGTCCTCTAGTTAAGTTAAACATCCTATTGAAGAATAGTGATGTGAAGACCATATTCGCAAATGTAGTTCCAACAATAACAAACATTATACCTTACCAAGAGATAAAGGAAATCGATAAGAAGGTATTAGCTGATGATGGTTCTCTAGGAGACCAGATCGACGTCTTCATTGGCAACGACTACTACTTTACCTTCATGACCACAGAGAAACACCAAATTAATGAGAACCTTTTCCTCATACACACCGAATTTGGATGGATGCTATCCGGGAAGATTCATACACCAACAGTAGACGAACTCTCTTTCATAACATATGTGCAGTCATGCTCAGAAAACAACTAACCTAACCTAACCTAACCTACCTGATTTACCTATAGACAATACGAATCTTAAAAGCCTATTTAATCTAGAAATCATCGGCATCGTCGACTCTCCGACAATCACAAAGGACGAGCAAGCAATTCTAAACTTCAAAGAAACCACAGAAATAATAAACAACAGATATACCGTATGTTGGCCATGGAATGAATATCCACCAGAACTACATACAAACTTTGGTCTAGCATATGGTCGTCTGACTAACCTTCTCAAGAGATTAGACAAAGACACATTAAGAGCCGACGATCAAACATTGAAAGAACAACTGAAAAAGGGAATTATAGAAATCACACCCGAAGACTATGAAGAGATAAAGGATCATCCCGTTCATTACCTACCCCACCATTGTGTTCAACAATCAGGAAAAGCCCTACGCATCGTTTACGATGCCTCAGCAAAGATAAAAGGAAATAAAAGTCTCAATGAATGCCTACACCGTGGACCAATGATGCTTGAAGACCTTACTGGTTTGATACTAAGATTCAGAACCCACAGAATTGGAATAATTGCCGACGTAGAGAAAGCCTTCTTACAAATCGCACTACAGGAAAGGGACAAGGATGTAACTAGATCCTTGTGGCTCCACGATCTAGAAAACGGACCTGTCAAAGTTGAAAGAGGGTGCTGCCAGCGGGATAGGTCTGTTCATGTCTGCTTGTGTTAAAATGTGTTTAGATATATTTTGTTTTAATTTTTATGTTAAATGATGATTTGAGTCAGACGCTTGGCACTGCTTCCCGTGGCAGTTTCTGGTCTGCTATCGGGCGCGTCCCCAGGTGGTGGATAAGAGGGACCGGCTTGCCGGCGCGAACCAAAACCAGAGCGGTAAGCAACCGCTCTCGAACGGTTGCGGAGGTTTGAGAGGGACTACGTGTCTCTGTGTTTACACGGAAACGGAAACCTTTCGGATAGTACGCGTTTGATTGTGGAAATCTGAGAGGGAATACGCTCTATGACTTACAAAGAGGCGGAAACCGGAAGAAAGTACACACGAGGGTAGCGAAAGTCGCTTAGAGGCGGACGCTCGAAAACAGTGAGAACTGAGGGATAAGCGCGAGAGGCGCGCCTAGTTTCCCTTGGAAACTCACTATTCGAGCGACAATGTGGAAACCTGAGAGGGACTACGTCTCTATGTCTTACATAGAGGCGGAAACCGGAAGTTAGTACACACGAGTCTCTTAGTCTCTCATTCGAATGCGGAGACCTGTAAGGACTACGCGTCCATATGGAGGCGGAAAATTATGGGTAGTACGCTGTAGTGGGCCCCGAGCTCGGTTGGGAGACCTTGCTTTTAAGTTTATGGACCCCAAGCTGGTTGGTGCGCATCCGTGCAGTGCGCTTTCTGGCGTTTGGGAGAAATCCCATGAGATGGCAGAAGTAGTTTCTGCATCCCGAGGTGGGCTTGCTTCGGCGAGCAACCCAGTTGATGCTAATGGATAATGCTACAGCGATAGCCATTGCCGAGACACTATGGGAAGAAGGACACGGCGAGTGGTTTTTAGTGGGTAGGCCCATCGGCGGGAGTGTCCCACATAACCTTTTGTTTGCTCTCCCAGGCGACATAGGTATGCGTATTGCAGTTTCCACTAGTTAAAAAAAAAAAAAAAAAAAAGGTGCTTGGCACTGCTTGGTCAGAATAAATAAAAAGAAGTAGGTAATGTTCTCCAATTATTTCAATTATAGTAATTTTTTTTTCAACCGCCTTTAAATACGCTTTATGACCTAGCTGATGCGTCTTCTAGTAACAATTTAAGTTGTGTGTGCTTTATTTATATTAACATTAGCATAAGTACCTGAAGTATGTCATGCTCACTAAAACATATCTTCGGCGGTGTCGAGTGAGGCGGGTCGTTACATTCACTAAAATATGTTGTACGAGGCTGTGGCTGGTTCATGCATCATGCTCCCGCTAGTTGTTCTTAGAGCTTAAATATTTTCATCTAAAATAAATTGTTACTGACTTGTATATGTTATGGACCAGGTGATTAATGCGGGCATTATTTATAATGCACGAGCATTATGAATAATGTCTAGCTTTATCGGGCTAAGTGATTAATTACTATCTTAACTTCATTATTTATCACATTGCACGGTCATTATTATATTGCTACATGACAATTGGGCAATTTAATAATAAAGCTATATTAAACGCGGTGCGAGGGCGGGGAGGGAAAGCGTGTCACCAATCAGAGACCGCCATTCAGCTTTAAGAAATTTGCAGAAACAAGCAAATAAAATGTTGGATGTATCAAGCGCTAAATATCCCACGGCTGCAATTGGTGACACTGTAAGAGTTCGAGTTCCCGATGTTGATCGCGCTCGTAGCGATGGAAGAAATATGCTTGCTACAGTTATTGAATTAACAGCCAATAACCTTTATAAACTGGGAACAAAACAAGGTGTTTTAAATCAACTATATTCAAGAAACCAATTTACTGTCTGCAAGGAAAGATTTATTTCGCCTGAAGATGTTCCAGAGACAGAGATTTCGCTGAGAGAGTGTTGTAGGATGTCTTCTAAATGCGGAGGGCAAGGTTATAGTAGATGTGGTTGTAAAGGTGGTTGCAAGTCTGATAAATGTAGTTGTCGCAAAGCCAAAAAGTTGTGTACCTCAAAATGCCATCACAGTGGCAGTTGTTCTAATAAATAAACCTGTTCTTGCTACTTATTGTATAATTATTGTTTTCAATTTTATGTTCTATTTTACTTATATTTTTATTAAGAGAAGATGCTAATTATGCCAAATAATGAGTTTAGTCATTTCTATAAAACAAAGATATTATGTTGTGAAATTTTTGTTTTAAATTTAATTACATTTTATGTTATATTTTAATATGACTTTCCTTAAGTTTTAAATGCAAGAACTAGTGGATTTTTAAGGAAGAAGTCCTTGGTAATTAATCCAAATAAAGAGTCTGATTATTTAAGTTTAATATTTAGTTTATTTTAAGTTAAATGACAATAACAATAAAAAAATAGTAATTAAATATGTTTGTATTACTCTGCCCAAAAGGTGATGGACAATATGTATAATGCCCGGTCAATTTGATTATTTGAATAATTATTATCAAATTGCCCTCTCATATTGCGCATTTTTCATAATGACCGGGCACTATGTATACTGCCCAATTTATCACTTGGTCCATAACATATATACAGTCGGAGAACTTGTCGAGAGAAATGTTGTAATACACATCATGTCGTTTGATTACAGTTTAGGATTAACATAAAATGTATTTTTATTTTAGTACCAATTTTCTTTGTGATAGAAAGTGACCTTGGTGTGTTAAGGATAATTTAAGGTCACTTTTTCAATTCCGACAATATAGGATGTTGGACCATGTTGCCTTAGAACAACGTAGGGGTCATCTCTTCGTGGTGCAAATTTTGAACTGTAACCACGCGAAGAATTACTTATCGGATGTGTGGTAACCAAAACTAGATCACCCTCTTTATAGGTTTCGCCTTGTCGACGACTTTTATCTTTGTTCTCCTTACGTCTGATCTCTTTTCCTTCTTGTATTTCTTTGACAAGGGACATAGCATTGGCGATTTTTAAAAGTTTAGGCGTTATCTCAGGGATAAAGTTTTCAGAGGTTACAATTGCTCTAAAATCTTTTTCAATATCATCAGGGGCTCTTAATTCTCTGCCAAACGTCAGGAAGGCAGGAGTATGCTCAGTTGTCGAGCAAGACGCAGTATTCATCGCAAAACGAATAGAGGAGAGACGTTCCGGCCAGAGACGATGGTTATTTTCAAGGAGAATTGCTAACTGTGTCTTCAAGTCTCTATTACGGCGTTCGACCGGGTTAGCCTCTGGGTGATATACCGGTGTAAACGAATGTTTGATTTGTTAACAATACGTTACTTGCTGCATTATAGCGCTAATAAATTGGGTACCATTATCTGAGGTTAGTCGCCGAAGTATTCCATATCTTAAGAATACTTCATCTATAAGTGTTTTAGCACAAATTTCAGCCGTTGCGCTATCTAATGCGAATAACTCAATCCAACGGGTCACAACATCTTCTACTATCAATATTCAATTCTTCCCATCTGGTGACGTTGGTAATGGACCGAACAAATCTACTGAAACTACCTCGAATCTTAACAATAGATGTTTGAAGTAGACCAGCGGGTTTTAGGTTTGATGGTTTATATCTTTGACAAGGTAAACAATGCTTGATATAACTGTAGGATTATTAAAGTTGGTTTGGAGCGTGAAAAGGAACGTATGAATGCGAGAAAGGGAAGTAGGAGGAAATGAGCGAGACGGAGGAACGGAAGGGAGGAATGGCGGATAAGTGAAGACGGAGTGTGTGTGCGAAGGGGTTAAAATTAAGAAAAAGTTAAATAAACAGTTTTTCAAGCCACAATCCTTTTTTATTGATCCCACAAATTGGGGGCTCGTCCGGGATCAAACCCACCAACCACCCATGACCTGACGAACCCTCTTGGTTATGCAGGTCGAAGCAGCGGGAGATGCGCGCGGAATGGCCTCCACCGCGCGCACTTTCTTGACTCGCTACAAATATTTTCTAAATCTGTATCCTTTGTCCCTATGGTCCCTCTCCCCTTTCTGGGGCGGACGCACACAATTACGCCTTCGGTGCCTTCCAGATCTCGAACCGCCTAACGGTATAGCTTGTGTTATCGCTATAGCTATCAAACTTTAAACTCTCATATAACCCTTCAACGATACGGTTTTTGTCTAATTCCTACATATTTTTTTTCATCTATTGGACTATATATTGCATTTTTAGTATGAAAGTGATAGCGTCAGCGAGAGCCCTTGTAGGGTGTTTGAAAAATCGATAGCTATAGCGATAACACAAGCTACACCGTTAGGCGGTCGGGGTGCAGGTCGCAACGTGCCCACTATTGCTTTAGTGGTACCGCTTGGCTCCGTTTCTTCTTTCTTCGCCTCGGTTCTTCTTTCTTCGCCTCGGTTCTTCTTTCTTCATCTGACTTCGAGTCCACTCCGAATCCTGTGCCACTTACGCGCGAAGTCCCGTAGCCGCCTGAAGTTCGCCTCAGAGCCAACGAAATCGCGATGTTCCTGGATCAGAACTACGTCCAGGTCCATCTCCTCCGCGACTATCGGTAGCTCCTGTGTGGCAAGCTGTCCCCCTCCTAAATTAATCTGGCCGACTGTACATGAATTTGACGGAGCCATTAATAAGCCGTTGTCTCCACCATCCGACGCTCCGCGTGTACGCGTGCGGGGCAGTCCTTGGCACCAGTGATGTGGGTGTTCGCCTCCTTATGGCCAAAGCGGTGGCAAGTTGCGCACTTGATTGTCTCGCTTTTGCAATCCTCCGCTTTGTGCCCTACAGTCCCGCATTTACTACAGACTTGCCCGTCCTGGCGGCACCTCCTTTCATTATGCCCGTACATGCAACACTTCGTGCATAACACCGCCGTCGTGTAGTCCTCTACACGACAGACCTCCCAACCTACGTACAGTCGGCCCTTCTCTATAAGTGCTCTGCGCAGCCCCGGGCTGCACGCCAGTATCATGGCCGAGGTGTTCCCGCCCAATCGGCTCTTCCTGAAGGCCAATTTACATTCCCCCTTCATTCTCTCCACGGTCCACGTTGGGTCGCCCTTGAAGTTCTGTTCGTGGATAGCCGCCATTGTTGTGCCCACGTCCGGGTCCTTCCCGTCTAGGTCACGTATTACGACCAAAGGGGCTTTGCCCTTTATGTCATTGGCCTTCAAAGATGGTGGTAGGGCGGCCTTCAATCTGGCCATGTCCTCCCTAGTCTGGGTCTCTCATCAGCCTTGGCGGACACTATCGCGCTGCGATCCTACTCAACAATTAGGCCTAGGTGGCCCACAATCTCCAGGATCAGTCCCAACTGATTATTAATTGACGTTATGTCCGCCCTATTCATTTTATTCGATTGACCAGCAACCCGTGATATTAAACGTGCCGCGTTGTTTGCCATCGCCAAAAGTTGCCGGGAGCTCGCCTTGTCCATATCCTTGCCTCCATCCGGTCCAGAGCCCTGATAGATGGGTTGTCAAAGCTGTCAAAAAATGACAGAAAGTCCAAATTAAAAATTTTGACGCAAACGTCACTGTCAGATTTAAGAATGACTTTGACAGACTGACAGTTCCTGTCAAAATCTGTCAAAATTGACAATAGGCTGTCAAAACCAAATAAGTTAAAAATGACAACGACAGGTGACAACGTCACTGTCACCGTCACTGTCCGCACGAATGTCAGGAGTGTCACTGTCACGTAGGCACGTGGTAGCACATGGGTGCACGTGGTGCCAAACCTAACCTACAAAACTAACCTACAAATTCACAATGAAGTCTTACATGTACTAATAAAAGGGGACTATACACTATAAAAGTTTATAAAAAGTATATATAAAAGGGGTACTCCCCGGAAGAGCCCGCGCCTGATCTCAGACCGATCCTGGGGCGAGTCACAGGGGGCTCCAATCCCGAGGGAGGTAACGCCAACACCGAGTCACTATCTCACAGCCACAAAACACAGAAAAAGCACTTAAAAAAAACCACAGGATAGAACGATAAAACAGTGTCAATTATCACAATAAGTACAATAAACAATAAACAAACAAGATATAGGTGAAAACTCGCGAAAAACCAAGAAAAATAAATTTTCCCGAATTTAAAAACGCGGAGCGCACTTCGGCACGTGTGCACGGTACGGCGGTCGGCACCGAAGTCCGGGATTAGTAAAGGTTCGTGGCAAGAAACCGGAGATTGAAGTGATATTTCAAGATTTGTGATCGCGACGCCCCGCCATACAATACGACGAACCGGCCGGCGTGGTTGCAGTGAAGAAGATGCCTAAAGACGCTAAATATCACGACGAATATCACGACGTTCGAGAGATGAAGGCAAATTCGACGCACATGCTACAAATGACTTCCGAATTAGTGCCGCAATTCAATGGCCGCTATGGTACGTATCCCGTATCTAAGTGGATTGACGACGTCGAAAGCATTGCAGAAATATTTGGATGGACACCACTGCAGCAGTTATTGGTGGTGTAAGGGCCAATGCTAAAGCCTTCTTACATTAAATAGAAAATGATAATTGATATGATAAGGTAGACGATCGATGAATGATAAATAAAACCGTCCCGTTCGAGTGTTAAAATGTCACTGATTTATTGCATTATAAAAATATAATGATTTAACAAATTGCACGCGTTTACGAAACGCGGCGAAAATGACGCGACCTTAATATTATGTTTATATTGAAAAAATATGTATGTACGATTGTCAACTCGTACATCCTGCGCCTCCAGGAGAATGGGCAGTGATACATAAACTGATAAGTCGCGAAAGACAAGAAATAAACTACATATATATATACAAGGCTAAATTCAAAGCAAATTACAAAATAAGCAATAATTAAATTATGTGCGTCATTAATGCTATGATAACAACTAGTTAAAAAAAATATAGTTTTAGAGCAAGTAAAAAAATAAGGTCCAGCTATATTTAACTTATACATTAAATACATGATGTACATAAACCGGAACAAAAATTAGTCCTTTCTTAAAAACTAGTGGGAATCCTAATTAAAAAAAAGAGAAACGCTTGGAACAAACTAATCTTTAATTAACAATTAACCGATTACCGAACGTCTTAATTCATCAGAGTCTTGTCTATACATGGAATACATCAAACAGTACTTAGAGAAAGCATCAACTACTATCAAGATGTACTTAAACCCGCTAGACTCCGGCAACGGACCAAGGACATCCGTATGAATGACAGAAAATGGGATATCGGGCTTAGTCCATGATTCGATGGGCTGCAAAGGCGCCCTGGGCACCTTTTTGTGTGATAAGCAAACTAGGCAATGAAGTACATATTTTTTTATAAATTGCCTTAAACCCGGGAACCAAAAATGACGTAATATTAATTCGGTCGTTTTGTCTATACCAATATGATCATGGTCATCGTGAAATATTCGCAGAAGGCTTAACCTATGACCTTTTGGAATGAAACAAAGGAGACGGGTCTCCTCTCCTGCAGGAGAATACTTATAATACAAAAGGTCGTTCTTAATCACATACCTAGTCGTATCTAACTGTCCTTCTTGTAACTTTGTCATCAAATCACGAGTTTCAGAGTCTGCCGTTTGAGCAATCTTTGCCCAGTTATTAGCGTTACGAATGTGGCGTACGGAAACAGGATGTCGGCTAAGAAAGTCTGCGTGCTGCATGAGGCAACCCTTTCTGTAGTGTCTTTTCCAAAGTGAAATTAAAGTCCTGGAGATACACCCACCAACGCGCCACTCTTGGCAGCAAATCCTTTTTACGTTCGGTTAACTTTAACGAGTTGCAATCTGTTATTATTTTAAAATCGATGCCGATAAGAAAATGACGGAAATGTTGTAACGCGCGCACGACTGCCAGAGTCTCCAGTTCATAACTATGATACCGAGACTCGACTCCCTGTGTAGATTTGCTAAAGTACCCGACAACCCGCTTCCGCTTACCTTCATGCTCTTGTAACAGAATAGCTCCATAGCCGATGGAACTTGCATCGGTATGAAGCTCCGTTGGCAATTTAGGGTCAAATATTGCTAAAACGGGTTCCTCTGTTAAAGACCTGATTATAAAGTCACGTGCAGAATCTTGTTCGGAGCCCCATTGGAACGGTTCATTTTTTTTCAACAATTTGGCAATACACGCGGTCTTAGAAGCGTAACCAGCTACATATCTACGGAAATAGCCCGCAAGGCCTAGGAACTGTCTGACCTCTCTAACATTTGTGGGTTTAGGAGATTTGACTAGTGCTTCTACCTTTGAAGGGCTCGGCCGTACCTGACCATGTCCGTTTAACTAACTGTTGTAGGAAATAATCACTCGGGAGCACGTGTTCATTGAAAAACTTTTCACAAAACTAAAACGCAATAGCTTTAACGAGCGGGAAAAACACAAGGCCCTATCCCACTTCTGATCTTAAAAACTAGTGGGAATCCTAATTAAAAAAAAGAGAAACGCTTGGAACAAACTAATCTTTAATTAACAATTAACCGATCTAACAATATGCCTAAAGATACAGAGCTTAGGAGAGACGTCCGTCGCCGCCGAGTGCCGCCGAAAAAGTGCCGCGCTGTCCAACTTGCGCCTCCGACGTCGGCTTCCCCTTCCACCGCTACTACGTAGCTGTGACGTCACATGACGTCACCGTTGAGGTGCTCGGCGTGGAGGGTGATTGTAACACCTTTATATTATCAATTCTGACCGAACGACTCGTCATAGGAGAGAAAGAGGTAGATTTATCGATACTTAACACTGATTGTCTGATTTCACTAGGCGTGTCTTTAATACGCCGCACATTCATAACGACTTCACTAACTTCGCTTTTACGGGGCACATTCAGAACTACTTCACTAAATTCATAGGTCATTTATATCAGTCACGGTGCCAATAAGGGTTTCTTGAATACGTCGAATGTTGGATATGATAACATGGGCGGCCAGTGATGAATACGTTATATAAGCCGACTGTGACGTCACCAAACGAACTTTATTTAACTCAGCAGTCACATTATTAATATGATCATCTATAAGTGAAAACTGCTTTTGCATGATATTCTCGTGTCTCTTTAATATGTTATACTCGGCCTCCATTACTATAGTTTGATTATGAAGAAGGGTTTGCAAATGATTCTCATTTTTCTGTATACGTTCTATGTCCTTTTGATATTGATCGGCAAACCTTTCATCAGGGATACCAAACAATGAGTTTGCAATGTAACCAACACCATTCACTAATCCTCGTTTGAACCTCCGAATAAATTGATTTCTTAACAGCTGATTGTAATGGTTTATTTCATCGAGCTCGTGTTCAAGTTGTAATATGACACTATGATAATCATTAGACGAACAACTTTCCTTGATATGCGTCACATATTTTTGTATATTAGATAGACCATCCCAATAGGTACTCATGTTGTAATATATGATAAGGTTCCATTCATCTCGAATGTGCTGAATGTTTGATATTCTATCGAAATAAATACTTTGATTACTGTTTACAGGTGTGATAATAAAGTCTTGTTGTCCTTGTTGCATGCTAGGTGATATAAAAAATGATAAAACCATGAAGAGGCTTAAGAAGAAATTCTTAAGGGGCCATACAAAGCCAAATACACATTTTTGATCAAGGATTTCACATAGTATTACTGGATTTATCGACCCCAAAAAAATACTGTAGAAAGTAGACTATAGTACTCAGTTATGTGATTGACAGAAACATGATTGCTAAAACTTTTCTCGATAGAAAAAAATCGTAAAGTTACTTCCAATTTTGTAGTTTTTCAATGCTGTGTCAACCGCTATTAAACCTTTAGTCTTAAAACTATTATTAAAAAATACCTTAGCTAGTTGTCTAGTTTTGTGATTGACGGATTTTTAAAATTTTAAGTAGATCATTAATAATAAATTAAAAACCATAATGTCGCTTACGTCGATGTTTTTAAAACAGACACCGGTGTTTGCAACTCTGTCGCATGCGTTATTTCACCGTATTTCTGTCTGATTCGCTCTTCGCTCTTCAGTCGTGAGTGCTCCATTGAGACGTGTGGACTGCGCTTGCCTTACGCTCCGCGACGATTTCACACGTAAATTATTTAAAAAATCTATTTGTGTAAATATGGGAAATAAAAATAATATTAAAAGAAAAAAATGCATTCAGAGAAAGTTACGTGCCCCGATTATGGAGTTTGCTCGATGGTATGTATCATTTTATTATTAATAATGTTAATATGTAATTAATCATAACCTAGGTATAGGTAATAACAGCAAACAGACATAAAATAAGCTTTTGTAGATATTTGTAGAAAGTATTTGAGGAGCAGCATATCAAGATACAAAACTGTCAAATATCTGTCAAAAATCAGTGCCAATTTTAATGTTTGAAATTGATAAAAGATATTATTTGACTGTACTTTTTAGGTAAAAGTAGTAATTTATTATAAGTAAATACATAGTATTCTTTTTTAGTTTCAGGCACAAACCACGTCACGCTACTGTAGAAACAGCAGAAGACTCGAAAGATAACAGATAAAGATAAAATCTAATGTAGTGAGGCACTTACATAGAGTAATGCAAAGTTCAGATGGTACGTTTTATATATGTCGTAAAAAAATATGCCTTAGAAGCGTCGATCAGGCCAAAGGATTCTTGGAGGTAGTTTTATGTAATTTCATGTAGATAATTGATGTAGAAGTCTTTGTAATGATATTATTAATAGTTATTAAGACAGAATGATCAGAATTTCTTTTCTTTATTTCCTCGGGCTGTATCTGTTTCCGGTTTTTATATCAGAGCCGGGTACATGGTGTAAATCTAGTCCTAGTTTATTCTAGTAACTTCAATAACCATGGAAATTTAAAAGAAGATAAGCTTGTAAAATTAATAATACTTATATTGTCGAAGACATTATACAAACCTACATGTTTTTATTGTTAGACACAAATACATGTTATTGTCTCTTTTTCAGATCTGAGCATAGAAGTAGTTTAATGTCCAATTTTGATCCGACGTTGCAAGAAAAAAATACGAATGGCGAATGTTATCGTCCCAAAAGGTTTTAAAAAATACCCTTATTGTTTTGTACTTACATGACAAAAGCAAAAAAAAAAAAAAAAATATATAAAAAATATATATATATATAACGGAGGATGATTGTTAAACTCGTTATCAGAAGGGTCAGACATCGTCGGTAACACGAAATAATAGTCTCTCGAACAATCACAAGCCTGTATTTCAGCAATGGACCAACAATCGTTACAAAATATCCAAAAACTTAGCAGATGAAAACGGATTTTAAATCGGTAACGCGGCAAGTTCGATACCACGTGTCAGATTAGGCAATTCCGTTCACTATCGCAGCCAAAAACAGAATGCCCAAATGACATGATTGACGTTTAATTGACGTTCCTGTTTCCCGCCAAAACGAAACTTCAAACTGACAGCTGACAACGCGGCATCGACCTCACCCAAGTGTCAATGTCAACCACTTGACGTTTCCGATTTAGCTTAAAACTAATCTGTGTGCAAACGCTCTTTTGAAAAAAAAAAGAATGAATTCTAGCAATATAGAGGGCAGCACCGTGCTGATGCTGCGACACGGCCATCTTGACATTTCACACGTCCTCGTGTGAGGTCGCTAGTGAAGTTCCTGAAAAGAGAGAAAATATCTGAACAGTAAAATGTTCAATTGCTCGGCCTTACTGACCAAAAGGGTCAGGTTTAGCAATACCACACTTTGTATACCACAACTTTATTCAAAATTGCAACATTGCTAGCTCAAAATACATTAGGTACTCATAAAATAGCAGTAATGAAAGTAAACAAATCATAATAACTATTCACTAAAGATTTAACAAAACCCATCGGACAGATCGTTCCAAATCAAACTAAATAGATAGTGTAATCAATGTAGTATGCAATACTCTACAATTCAGATGCTTCCATCCAGCACCCAATGACAACCTCTATCCGGTCATCACTCAAAACAATATCTCACAGTATCACATTCATGGGCTACCTCCATCCGGTACCCTTTCACAACACACCGCCTCTATCCGGCGAACCAACAGCGATCGTTTACATCTCCGAGCTAAACGCATGCCACTCACAAGCATGGCCGCAATGCGACGGGAAATCTAGCCCGATTTACGCCTACGACTACGAATGCATGGTAGATGCAAACAATCTGAGCGACTTGCATACTATATTGAATAAACAGTCACAAAAATGAGTTGTGTTTGAATTAATTAAAAGTAGTTGAAGGTCCAGCCCCTTCGTTCACAGTATCGTCAGTTACGTCAACATTGTCCAAATCTTTAAGTTCGTCATTGTCAGGCATTTTCCGCAGTCTGTCGTGTGCGTACTTGTACGTTCGCTTAGAATTTAAAGCTTTAAGGACATAGCGATCACCGTCAAGAACTTCTATAACGCGAGAGGGACCTCGGTATTTTGAGTCGAGTTTTGTCTGATTTCGCTCTTCGTTTTGTAGCAAAACAAAATCACCGATAGAGAAGGGTTTAATCTTGGCTTTAGTGGAATCGAACCTCGCCTTGTCATAAGCAGAAGCCTTTTCCATGTTTCCCACGGCTTCAGATCTCACTTGTTCTAAGTCCACGATAGGTTCCTCGACAGTAGCAATAAGAATATCAAGTGGCCTTGCAACTTTACCAATAAGCAGCTCCAATGGACTTGCTTTGGTAACCCTGTTAATAGAACAGTTGAGAGCAAGTTGGACATCTGGCAAAGCATCTTGCCAGGAGCGATTACCTGTCTCGACGGCCGTCAACATGTTCTTCAAGGTGCTCATGACACGCTCCACCTGTCCGTTAGCTCTAGAGCTACCTGTTGCTATCAAGTGAAGCTTAATGTTGACAGTGTCACAGTAATCCTTGAATTCCCTGCTAGCAAAGCAGCGGCCCTGATCCGCAATCAAGCGGACTGGAGCACCAAATAATGCCACACTGGCTTTAATGGCTTTTATGCTACTTGCTGTGTCGATGTTGTGGGTATGATAAAGTAACACGTACTTGGTAAAGGCGTCGATAAGCACGAAAACATATTCCTTTCGGTCATTTTTGCCACTAAGCTTACCCGTAGCATCGACATGGACCGTGTGCCAGGGGATAGCTACTTTCGGGATCGGATGCATCTCCACCTGTACCTTTCCCGAGTGCGACTTCGAGATTTTGCAGGTGATGCAATTCTCTACGAACTTCCGTACGTACCTCGTCATATTGTCGAACCAGTACACATCGTAGGCCTTTTCCAACGTCTTCTCCCACCCTAGATGTTGTAGCCCATCATGAATGATGTTAATGACAGACCAACGTAATGATCTCGGTACAATAGGTAAACATCGAGTCTTACCTCGGCGCTGGATTTTGCGGTGAAGGATGCCGGAACGCAGCTCGTAGGTCTTGGCAACGTCAGGTGCAAGCTGCTCTTCCGTCAAGTCAGTCATGAGCTTGGACAGTTCTGCATCCTTCTGTTGTTCTGCCAATAACCAATTGTCAGGTAGTTCTGCGAGATCCACATGTTTAGGCGATGCCTTTTCTATCGAAGAAACCGAAGTGTCAGTTGACAAAGGATTCCTCGAGAAAAAGTCTACATGAGGCATTCGCTTACCATTACGATGGACGATGTCAAAATCGAATCCCTGTAAAAACGCCCACCATCGATGGACACGTGGTGTCAAGTCCAGTTTCTTCCGGGTAGACTGGAGTGAACTGCAGTCTGTCACCACGATGAACTTGCTGCCATGCAGGTAGTGCCGAAAGTGCTTGACTGCATTGACAACCGCGAGGGTCTCTAACTCATAAGAGTGGTACTTAGACTCTGCGGCTGTCGTGCGCTTGCTATAGTAGGCAACTGGATAAAACTTACCTTCCTTCTCCTGCATTAGGACTGCTCCATAGCCGATGGCGCTGGCGTCAGTATGCAGTTCTGTTTTGAGGGACGGGTTAAAGATCACGAGCACAGGTTCATTGGTGAGTATAGAAATTATGTTCTGCCTGATCGCTTCGTGCTCAGGTTTCCAAATAATCTTACCATTACCAGATGTTAGGGCATATAAGGGAGCAAGTATTTGTGAGAACTTGGGTACGAACTGGCGAAAATAAGATGCCAATCCGATAAATTGTCGCAATTGCGTTACAGTCTCAGGTGGTGGTAAGGATGCGAGGGCATCCTTTTTACGTGGATTTGGACGAATTTCACCTTTGCTGACCACAAATCCTAGATACTCCACTTCCTGCTTAAGGAACGCACACTTTTTAGGATTCAAAGAAAAACCTCTTTTGGCAAGAACATCAAGTACTACCTGCAGTCTTTCGAGAGCTTCCTGTGCGTTGCTGGCGACGATGAGCACGTCATCCATGTAGACGACAACGTAGGTATTCACGAGATCACCAAGAGAATGAATAAGAGCTCTTTGAAAAATGGAAGGTGCATTACGAAGCCCGAATGGCATTTTCAGATATTCGTATTGCCCATCAGGCGTTACAAATGCTGTCTTTTCAATGGAGTCAAGCTCTATGGGGATCTGATGAAAACCTGACGCTAAATCTAAAATAGAGAAAAAGTGTCCTCCAAGTAACCTGGCTATTTGGTCAGAGATAAGTGGCAAAGGAAATCGTTCAGGTACGGTATTATCATTCAATTGACGGTAGTCCACACACATCCTGTCCGTGCCATCTTTTTTCTTTACGAGTAATATTGGGCTTGCGAATGGTGACGAACTACTACGAATAATGTTAGCCCGTAACAACTCATCAATTTTATTACGTACAACCTGTCTCTCATCCGGGGTCAGTCTGTATGGACGGCGATTTACAGTTTTATGAGGGTCTACTAATCTTATTTTCATTGGTTCGGTATTGGCAGTTGTATTAGGTACACCGGTAGTAAAACAATCACGAAATTGTACTAAAATATCAAGAAGTTGCGTCCTAAACTCAGGGGGTACATCAGTATCAATCAAATTAAAATCAATTTTACTATCCACAATAACATCACATGACTCAACGACACGAACCTTTTCAAAAATCAATTTATCAGACGTCATATGAATCGCTAAACCAAGTGCTAAAACTTCACGACCAATCATTATGTCATGTCGTAAACAGTGATTAGGTAAAACGTGTAAAAGAATTTCAAAATTTATTCCATTTACTTCAACAGTAGTCAAAATTTGCTTGGTAGAAATAATCGAGGTCTGTCCAATTCCAGTCAAAGTCACATTGTCATAAAGTCGCTTACCACTAAACTTATTTGCAACAGATTCTTTAATTAAAGAGCATTCCGCACCCGAATCGTAATTAAATGAAAACAGCTCACCGGAGTGACGTAGATTTCCAGTTGGCGCGTTGACAACGCACACGTCGACACGCTTCTCCCTTCCAGAATCACCCGCTGTACTGGTACTCGATGGCTTGCTCCGCTTCGGGCAGCTGGATGCGAAGTGGCCCTGCTCGCGGCAGTGGAAGCAGGTGATGGCATCAGATCTTCCGGCTGGCTTCCCGCCCTGGTGAGGATGAGGTGGTTTCAGGCGTATGCGGTCCTCTTGTAACTTCATGCGGCAATACGGCGCTTTGTGTCCAAGTTTTCCACAGTTGAAACACTTGGGTACAACGTTGGGTTCATTGGGACGGCTTCTTTTAGCTTCAGGGCCCTCGGTGTCCTTATAGTTATGAGCATTCCTTTTAAGAAAGGAAACAGCCTTCAACTCCTTTTGCATCTGATTCCGGGTCTTGATATCAGTCGTAAAAGCAAGCTGCTGTGCGCGTGGCTCGAATTTAGAAACATGAGCCATCACGGTAGCGATCGCAATCTGTTCCGTAGATAGGCAATTCCATCTTGACATCAATGACGACATGAGGGTGGCAGCGTAAGCGGCTAGACACTCGCCATCCTTTGGCTTTTTGTTATTTAAAGTGATCAGAAAAGATGCAGGTGTCTCAGGAGTATCGTACCTTGTCACAAACAGCTCCTTAAATTCGCTCCACGTCATCCCGGGGAAAGAAACGGATGACAGCCAGGTCGACGCTTCGCCTTTGAGTGCACGGCTAAGCGCAATCATCAGCATCGCACCTTGATGTTCGTCGGTTACGCACATGCCCGCGGTTGTGATCCAAGCACGTGCATCCACATCCTTCTTCTCAGGATCAAAATCAGGTAGACGAAGATCACTTTTCGAAGTTGACGTCCGCATCGCTTGAACGAGAGCCATAAAATTACGGTTCTGTTGCTCCATAAGTTGGCGCCATTTTTCTTCGATCGCGTTATTTTCCGTAGCACGTGTTTCGTTTTCACACATTTCAGCGTTACAATGTGGGACGTTGCGGTTGCATCCCACTTCTGATAACGGAGGATGATTGTTAAACTCGTTATCAGAAGGGTCAGACATCGTCGGTAACACGAAATAATAGTCTCTCGAACAATCACAAGCCTGTATTTCAGCAATGGACCAACAATCGTTACAAAATATCCAAAAACTTAGCAGATGAAAACGGATTTTAAATCGGTAACGCGGCAAGTTCGATACCACGTGTCAGATTAGGCACGTCCGTTCACTATCGCAGCCAAAAACAGAATGCCCAAATGACATGATAGACGTTTAATTGACGTTCCTGTTTCCCGCCAAAACGAAACTTCAAACTGACAGCTGACAACGCGGCATCGACCTCACCCAAGTGTCAATGTCAACCACTTGACGTTTCCGATTTAGCTTAAAACTAATCTGTGTGCAAACGCTCTTATTAAAATAAAAAAAAGAATGAATTCTAGCAATATAGAGGGCAGCACCGTGCTGATGCTGCGACATATATAAAAGTATTGGAAAAGCAATACAGTTATTTAAAATCGTTTTTTTTTTGTTATTTTAGAATCATATTGGCACACCTTACAAATGCATTTCTTGATATTACTTCTACTTTTGATGATGATGAGCAGGAACAACATGTAGATAACGAAGATACGAGGCTTGAAATGTATGTCAATAAAAAGCTTGTAAAAGGGATATTTTGACCTTATACATAACGAATGTGTCTAAGCCACTTACCTGGATGTTTTCTGTCCCTATTTCAGTGCCGAATCTAGTATTAACAGCATTACAACAGTATACAAATTGGATGATGTTAAGGAGCAGGATCTAGATGGTGACTGTCTTGGTGCCAAAAGGTATCTTATAATACTCAATACCCTAAGTCTAAATCTGAGCATTGACAAATCACCCGTAAAACGAAGTAAATTAGAAAATCCATGTACCTTACCAGTGATTCTAAATAAATATGGACTTATGGTAAATTTTACGACTTACTACGATTTTTTTTTAATGGGTTCGATTCCCGTCTGAGATTTCACTTGTGGCCGAGTTAATTTTTTCCAATATTTTTCTATTTAAAATTTACCATAAGTATAAAAATCGCATTGAAAAATGCAAAAATGACAAAATCATAAATATGGACTGCCTGTATGGCCACTGCCTAATACTCCAACAAACTAACAGGGTTTTACATTTCAGATTGTGTAATAAAATTCGTAGAACCTATCGAAATAAAAGGAAGTGTAAAAGACAAGCAAGAAAAAGGAACCGATTACCGTGAGTTTCTAATTATTTATTTCTAGCAGCTTCGACCCGCAGTTTTGCTTGCTTTATTTCTGGTTTCCCGTAGTATTATCGGGATAAAAGGTCTCGGGATAAGCTAGTTAATTATATTATATGACACATTACTTTCATTTTAGGAGTTCGGAAGACCTGTTCACAGATGACAACAATTGGAGCCTTTTTGTGGATCTTAAATATTTTTTGAATCAATTGAAATTGATATCCAATCATTCGGCATTTAGATGTGGACTACAAAATCTAGAATTAATAAATGAAAAAAAAATTGGATTATTATCGAAATTAACTTTTAAATGCAATATGTGCAATCTTAAATTTACGATAAATACTTGTAACGTCGCCTCAAACAGCAAATTAAATATCAACATGTCTGCAGTTGCAGCAATGACAACAACTGGTATTGGTTTCTCTCAATTTTCGGAGCTGTTGACCTCAATGGACATACCCTCAATGACACAAAAAATGTACGATGACACAAATCATGTGGTATCTGTGGAGTGGGAAAAAAGTGCGACCCTTGCAATGGAAGCAGCCGTTGAACGCGAAAAGCAAGCAGCCATTGAGGAAGGCCGAGTTAAAGACGGAAAAGCTGTATTAGATGTTATTTTGGATGGGTTTTGGGGCAAAAGGTCCTACAACAAAAATTATTCAGCGCTCTCTGGGGGTGCTGCTATCATTGGACGGAAATTTAAACAAGTGCTGTACCTCGGCATCAAAAATAAGTATTGCTGCATATGTGCTCGAGCTGCTAACAAGGAAGTTGAGCCCCAGGAGCATACTTGTTATAAAAATTATACCGGACCCTCAACAGGAATGGAGGCATCGATCATTTTAGATGGATTCAAAAATTCTATTAGTATGTATGACGTGATTTTTGGACGAATGATAGCAGACGGTGACTGCAGTACTTATAAGAGAATAATTGAAGCGCGACCATATCCTGGACATACAGTAGAAAAAATAGAGTGTCGTAACCACTTGCTGCGAAATATGTGCAATAAATTAATGGCATTGTCACATGACACAAAATACACAAAAAGTACTCGTGACTTGATAACAACGCAACGCATTTTAGCAATCCGAAAAGTAATTTGTTTGTCTATTAAAGAACACAAAAATGGAGATAATGATATTTCAGAAAGGATAAACGATTTATACGTCGACATTTCTAACAGTTACAACCATGCATTTGGCCAACATGATCAATGCAAAAGCTATTATTGTCAAAGTGAGAAAAAGAATGCCAATCTTGTAGTCGTACTAAATTTGTCAGCGACCTGGCAAAAACTTCAACTAATTGTTGGGATTCTGGCTTCAAATGCAAGAAGTTTGATACATGATGTCGACAGCAACTGTGTTGAGAGTTTTAACAGTGTTGTTGCAAAATTTGTGGGTGGAAAACGTATTAACTTTAGTTTGCGTAAGGAATACCAGTCTCGCTGTTTTGCAGCTGTCCTATCATTTAATACGAAGAGACCAATGCATTACCTCGGAAGAAAAATCTTAGGACAAAGTCCAAAATGTACCGTGCGACAACGTTTTACTGACAGAAAAATAAAAATGGCTTAGTCTAGACGTCATGCTTGCAAAAGATTGAAATATACAGTACCTCCAAAAGAGAATAGCAACGTGAAAGGTGACAAAAATTATGGCGAAAGTTGTGAAAAACCTGATATGATTCCAGAAGTTTACGAAATGGCCAAGAAGAGGTTTTTAAATGATCTTATCAAAACAAATGAACAGAGAATGACCATAGAGAGGTCAACTATACTACAGCGAGATTCTAGCGAGTGGTTAGAATTACGAAGAAGTTTACTAACGGCTTCAAATTTTGGCAAAATTATTAATAAAAAATAAGCTACTGGCCCAACAATTGTAAAGAGTCTTCTCTATAAAAGAAATTTGACGAATGTACCGGCAATAAGACATGGAATAGAACATGAAAAGACAGCTTTAAATCAAATGTCTCAGCAATTAGGCATAAACATCCTATCGTGCGGGCTGTTCATTGATGACGAAGTACCGTACATAGGAGCAACGCCAGATGGCTTAGTTGGAGATGACAGCATCGTAGAAATCAAATGCCCTTTGTCGATTTACGACTATTCGTCTATAGAAGAAGCGGTTGCCAATAAAAAGCTATCATTTTATAAGCTCACTAATGGGAAGCTAGTTATAAATATGTCGTGGATGAACGGAACGTCAAGTCCGAACCGGCTTGGGTGTGTTCGGATATTTGTAGTTGGCACCTCCGAGCGAGCTGTCAAGCGAGCCACAGAGCAACGCGACTGATTCACGTGCTTCTCCACAGAGTAACCTTTGACTGCACCGTTCGTATCGTGTGCGGCCAGCCTTATGGCTCGTTCTCGCTCGCGTGTATGTCGCGAGGCGAGCCGAACTACGAGGCGAGGCGAGTGAGAATGGGTTATTGCGGTTGCCTACACTGTGTAACAAAGGTCTGCTCTGTGGATGTCAGTTGACATATGGCACTTTTAGAATTGAGACGGTGTCGAGCGGTCGTGTTGTTAGTGGCGTCCGACCTCACCGCGTTCCGATACAAATCCATTTGAATCTTTTCAATCGTTAATTATTTTGAAGTGTATGATTATTGAAGCTAGTAAATAAAACCTGTAGACTATATTTGCAGTCTTATTTCGCAATTATAATGGACGACGAGCTGCCAAGTGATGAACGCCCACGTCACCCTTCTACATCAGAAGTGGGATGTGACCGAAATGAAAATCAGCGTGAATCAACTTACAACGATGACGCAAAATGGCTGCTAATCATGGAGCAACAAAATAGAAACTTTTTGGCGCTAATGGAAGCAATGAAAAAGCCGTCAGTTAACAAAGAAATTCAACTACCTGAATTCAACCCGGAAAAAGAAAATACCGACGCGCGCGCATGGGTAACGACCGCGGATATGTGCATCACTGATCCAGACTTACAAGGTGCGTCTCTGATGATGACTTTGAGCCGTGCGCTTAAAGGTCAAGCTTCTGCGTGGCTGTCACAAGTAGCTTTTCAAGGAATGACATGGAGCAACTTTAAGGACCTTTTTACTGCCAGGTACGAGTGTGCTGAAACCTCAGCTGCTTTTCTCATTAATTTACACAACGGAAGACCTAAAGAAAATGAATGCTTGGCTTCTTATGCCGCCACGTTGATGGCATCCCTTATGTCCAAGTGGAAAAATCTTACGGTTGAACAGATTGCTGTATCGACGATCTTGTCACATATTTCCCAATTTGACCAACGAATTCAGAAGCTGTCTTTCACGCAAGATATTACCACAAGGAATCGCCTGCAACAAGAGCTCACTGCTGTCTCTTTTATGAAACGGAAATCGTCTTATCCGGGCGATCACACCCATGACACGAAAAGACCTCGCTTGAACACTGAAACCCCGATTATGAAGTGCTTTATTTGTGGCAAAATAGGCCACAAAGCAATACAATGTCGCTTGAGGAAGGGACCTCATAATCAAGATGCAAGACCGAAGACTCCTGTGAACATCAATGCTCCTAGGAATACTTCTTCAGCGCCGTCTATCACCTGCTTCAACTGCGGTGCATTTGGCCACTTTGCGAAGAACTGTCCACGGAGGAGCGGCCAGGAGCGCAGCACTACTAGCGTAGCGGGGCCAGCTCAAGAGAAGCGAGTCAACGTTTGCACCATCAGCGCGCCTTCGGGAACATTGCGCCATGCCGGTGAGCAGTTTCATTTTACATACGATTCGGGAGCTTAGGTTCTCTTATTAGATAGTCAGTTGCATGCAAATTCAGAGGAAAGCGTTGTAATAACTCCATTGTTTTAACCGGTATGGGACAAACTGCTATTCGTAGTAAGGTTCAGATTAAAGCACTAGTTGAAATTGATGATATCCCAATTGAGATTGTTTTTAATGTTTTACCCGATACTTGTCTACAGTATGACATAATGGTAGTACGCGAGGTGTTATCTTTAGGTTTGACTGTTAACATGACTGCAACTGAATTATCATTTTCTCGAACTAGAATAGTAAACTTTTGTGACATGACCAAATCTAGCATAGATTTCGATCTTATCGATACCGATGTACCATCAGAATTTAAGAACGATTTAGTACAGCTTTTAAAAACTTTTGAGAATTCTTCTACGACTGGTGTGCCCACTACTCGTGCTGACACCGACCCAATGATTATTCGTTTAAAGGATCCGAACAAAACTGTGTACCGACGACCCTACCGTCTCAGCCCAGCCCAAAGGAGTACGTTTTCGTTTTAATAGATGCCTTCACAAAATATGTTCTCTTGCACCACTCTCACCATATCGACACCGCTAGCAGTATTCGGGCTGTAAAACAAAGTGTAGCGTTGTTTGGCGCACCGATGCGCCTTATTGCAGACCAGGGTCGTTGTTTTGCCAGTCAGGAATTTCGTGACTTTTGCGACTCAGTAAATATCAAGTTGCATTTGATTGCTACTGGAAGCTCGCGGGCCAATGGACAGGTAGAGCGGGTAATGTCTACTCTTAAAAACATGCTCACTGCAACGGAAACTTCCAATAAGTCTTGGCAGGATGCTCTTCCTGATGTACAGCTCGCACTTAATTGTACGATGAATCGCGTGACTAAGTCAAGCCCGTTAGAGTTGCTTATAGGTAGAGTGGGTCGACCGCTAGAGGTAATGTTAGCTGACGATATAGAGCCAGATGTGGACTTAGAACATGTTAGGGCTGAAGCAATGACTAATATGGAGAAAAATGCTGACTATGACAAAATGCGGTTTGACAAAACAAAGGCTAGGATCGTTCCTTTTTCTGTGGGTGATTTTGTCCTGTTACAGAATGAGGACAGAAATCAAACTAAACTCGACCCCAAATTTAAGGGACCGTTTAAGGTCATCGAAGTTCTCGAGAATGACCGCTACACGCTTAAGGCTTTAAACTCGAAGCGCACATATAAGTACGCTCATGATCGCTTGAGAAAGATGCCTAGCAATGATGTTCCTGTAGAGACTAGTGACGTAGAAGATATAGAATCCACTGACTATTGTTCATAATTACGACAAGTTCAATGTTGATCTTGACTGTGTTATTTCAGTTTCATGTTAAGCTAAGATCTGTGTGCTATCATATCGCTCGATTTAGGCGATATGTTGACTGTGTTGCTCGATAGAGGCAAATTATGGTTATCGTCACTCGATAGAGGTGGCAAGGTTATCGTCACTCGATGAAGGTGGCATGGTTATCGTCACTCGATAGAGGTGGCAAGGTTATCGTCACTCGATAGAGGTGGCATGAGTTGTTATCACTCGGTTTAGGTGATAATGACGACAGTTTGAATTCGATGTGAGTGTTGATTGATGCAATTGATGATTACCTGTAGTGTGAATACTGGTCAATGGTTTCATTATTATTTTTGTAATGTGTTACTTTAAACTATGTTCCTTAATGACGATTAAATGGAGTTGTTCGTAAATAAACTAGTATAGTCTTGAATACTGTTGTTTAAATGAAAGCCCTATCATACCTGAAGTTAATCAGGATGGGCCGATACGAAATGAGGAGCTCTCATGCTGTTTTTGAATTTCTGTCTTTTCAGGTACATCACACTGGGACGTGTGATGTGTCAAGATGGCCGTGTCGTGGATGAACGGAACGTCAAGTCCGAACCGGCTTGGGTGTGTTCGGATATTTGTAGTTGGCACCTCCGAGCGAGCTGTCAAGCGAGCCACAGAGCAACGCGACTGATTCACGTGCTTCTCCACAGAGTAACCTTTGACTGCACCGTTCGTATCGTGTGCGGCCAGCCTTATGGCTCGTTCTCGCTCCCGTGTATGTCGCGAGGCGAGCCGAACTACGAGGCGAGGCGAGTGAGAATGGGTTATTGCGGTTGCCTACACTGTGTAACAAAGGTCTGCTCTGTGGATGTCAGTTGACATATGGCACTTTTAGAATTGAGACGGTGTCGAGCGGTCGTGTTGTTAGTGGCGTCCGACCTCACCGCGTTCCGATACAAATCCATTTGAATCTTTTCAATCGTTAATTATTTTGAAGTGTATGATTATTGAAGCTAGTAAATAAAACCTGTAGACTATATTTGCAGTCTTATTTCGCAATTATAATGGACGACGAGCTGTCAAGTGATGAACGCCCACGTCACCCTTCTACAAATAAAAGACATGCTTGGTATTACCAGGTATGGGTACTATTCCCTCACATAATAATATTTTTAGTCATAGTATGGTTTGGCATAACAGGAACGGCATAAAGTTCCAATTGCATATTGATTAGTTGATACGCTAATACTTGCAATAAAATATATGCAATAAAATTTTATATTTGTTGATAATTATGGTAATAATATTTATGCTGCATGAAAGTATGTGATAGATCGATAGTTATGAGAATTGATCATTCTGCAAAAAACCTTATGCCATAGTATATTATGACTTAAAAATGTATAATTTCAAATATCGGCCCCCAGGTACATGGACAGCTCCATGTGACAAAAAGAATGTTTTGTTTGTTTGGTGTATGGTATGGTGCAAATAAATCCATGAAAATTGAAAAAATTGAAAGAGACGACAAACTTTGGGAGACCTTTATGCTACCCAAACTAAAAGACTTTTATATGCAACATGTTTTGCCAGAATTAGTGGATCCTCGTCAGACTCGAAATATGCCCTTACGCAGTCCGCCAGTAAATGTAAGCAGAAATAAACGAAAAGGAGCAATATCAATGAGTATTGAAGATAAACGTATGAAAATGTAAATAAAAAATTGGTTGCTTGTTGAATAGTTTATTATTTTTTACGATTCCTTACATGGGTTTTGGGTATATTACTTATAATCTTTTTTTGCATTTCAATATTAAAATCAAGAATTAATAAGAAAAGGTACAAATAGTTTATGATCTTTATGTTGAGTGTATTAATTAGTATAGTAATTAATTATTATTGAGAGACGTACTGAAACCCTGTCAGACGTGTAAATTGTGTTTTCTTCATATACATTTCACGTAAGCAAACAAAACTCACACTAGGCATACAGACCAATGGATCCCAAGATGGTTATTAACATAAGTAAAACGAATAATAATGTGGGAGGTTCACCAAACCACATTACAATACAAAATGTCATGTCGCACATTTTTTATATATTTATTACTTGTATGTTTATTATTAATCCTCAGGTTACCTAAGGATTACCATAATAAAAAGTACTCATCTCCTGTTTTTATTCGCGCTACACTGTTGCCAATCTGAAACAGAAAAAAACATTATAAATATTATTAAAACACGTAATTTATAAAATAAATAATAAACAGTACTCACCAGGAATATCTATTTGAAAGCATTAAGTATGTGTATATACATGCGACACTTGTCTCTGTTTTCTTCATTACACTGTGCATGTAAACTCAAGCGAACTTTGTTCTCGGCCTGTGATAACGACACGCGCGGAGCTAGTCGACAGCGGCATAGGTTGCGGGACGCGCGGGGGAAATCCTTATTTCTTCTAGCTTTGTATGGCCCCTTAATATTACTACGTCTAGTACGACGAGGCCTTTCTTGACGAGGTATAGGACGTAAGGGCTCTTCGCGACTAGGTGATGGTAAGATCGGTTCTTCACCTTGCTCTCGTGTTACCAAGGGCACTAATTTGATAACTGGTCGCTTTATGATATTGGTTTTGGTTTTCAATGATACGACCCTCACTTGTCCGTCCTTTCCCGGGTGTAACTCCTGTACTCTACCCATTGCCCACTTCCCGGGTGGGAGGTTGTCTTCTTTAACTAGAACGATGTCATCAACCTCGATATTTTTATTCGCCGTTCTCCATTTTTCCACCATGTAATGTTGTGATATGCGCTTGCGTTATGATAAGCTCAGTGAATCTATTGTGGCCGCTTAGTATGATAGGATGTTTTGCAGACCAGCTGATGTCGGAATGGTGGAGGCGGCCACCAACTCTCAATAATCCATTCTCATCTATAAAAGGACTTAAACTCGCTAATTTACTATTCTTATGGACATGTCCTTTTTCTCTGATATATGATAATTCTTTACAAAAATCCATAGCTTCCACCGTTTTAATGATAATATTATAAGAATTATTTAATTCAATCGATAATAAAGTTTTATCTGTTGATATGTTACACCAGTTTCGTATTCCAGTGATGAAACGTAACACTCTAGCAATAATTCTAACAATTAAGGTGATTGAACTGTATTTATTCAATAATTCAATTATAATTACTGACTGATTTTGATGTAAGGCTGCGTGCACACTATGAGCGATTTTCTTTGTTTCTATGTCGGGCTCAACATATGACACTTCTGATATGTGTTCTGGTACAGATGATAATAGCCATTCTGGTCCTTCCCACCACAAACGATTCTCTGATAACTGCGAAATTGTGACTCCTCTGGTAGCACAATCTGCTGGATTCGCTTCTGATTTTACATAATTCCAGCTTGTTTTTGAGATAACCTCCTTAATTTGTTGGATTCTATTAGCAACAAACTGTTTCCATCGGGACTAATCTCCATGAATCCATCCTAAAACTATCATCGAGTCGGTCCAGGCATGGATGATAATATTTTCGCTTGGTAATGCATCCTTTACCTTTTTCATTAGCTGTGATAATAACAGTGCTCCACACAGTTCAAGTCGAGGGAGGGAAACTGTTTTACTAAGCGGTGCTAACTTAGTTTTCGCTGCTATCAAACGCGATGTGCGCTCGCCCTTATCGTCAGTCGTAATACAGTATATGGCACAAGCGTATGCTTTTGCTGATGCATCGCTAAAGCCGTGTAAATGATATTCGTGTTGAATGTTACCTAATTAACGAGGTATTTTAATGTTGTTGATATTTTTAAAGTCGTTGCGTAATATAGTCCATTCTTGGATGATATTTGATGGTAATTTTTCATCCCATGATACACCTGTGGCCCACACCTTTTGAAATAGGAGTTTAGCTTTAATTGATAATGGTGATATCCATCCGATGGGGTCGAAAATTTTTGATGTCTGATAAAAATTCGCGTTTTGTATGATGTTTAAGTTCGGATGTTTCGAATTTGTTATCGTAGGTTAATGAGTCAGAGGACGGGTTCCATTTCAAACCTAACGTTTTTCGTGATTCCGAACAACGAAATTCGTAAGGGCTGTTTAATTGATTGCTTGATAAATCTTTAACGAGCTCTTCTTCGTTACTCGACCATTTACGTATGTTCATTCCAGCTTCACGTAAGATGTTAATTAATTGTGTTTGGATCTCTTTTGCAATTTCCAATGAAAAGTGACCTCCAAGATAGTCATCCATATAAAAACAACTATTCAAAGCCGCAGCCCCCAAAGGATATTTTTCAGCGTCATCTGATGTCAGCTGTTTGAGTGTTCTCATCGCAAGGAATGGCGCGGCCTTGGTTCCGTACGTCACAGTTGTTAGTTGATAATTTAGGAGAGGTTCGTCAATAGAGTTGCGCCATACTACTGTTAGAAATGGCAATAATTTTATATTAAAATTATAATAATAAGTTTTTTTGTATGCTAGCAACATTGTGGTGATGGCTCTCTTCTCCATATTGTAATTGTGGTGTAACGTGTCTCGTGTGGAATAAATAAGTTTAATTCAAGAAAAATCGTTGTTCTTCACCCTCCGCATCTGCTGCTGTTCCGCCCATTTGGTCCTTCGACGCCATCAGAACAGAAAACAGTGACCATCGCGCTTTCAAGGGGTGCAAATTTTCAAGACAACGCAACGCAATAGGACGCAAAACCGCATTGACAGCGTCGTCCATCAATAAAACTTGGAGCAAGCACACGCGGAACACGTGTGCATCACATTTTACAATCCCATTTTCCTTTATCAAGAGCATAGTAAATATAGTTTCAAAAGGCTGCAAGATATTTCAGCTAAAATCAAAATCTTTATTACATACTAAATTTTCATTCTGTCATAAAAAGATTGCCAAGCGGAATCCATTTTCGTGTCCAGTCCAGCCCAAAGTACGAAGCGCGAGCGAGACGCAAGAGGATTTTCTCCGAGTGGGAGCGAGACCAATAAAAAAATCGTCGTAAAATCTCGTATGCATTCGTTTGTGTGTAAGAACAAGACGCAACACGCCTTCAAGATTTTCGCTAAGTGGAAACGAAACGCAAGACTGCGAATTCGTCTCTGCGGCGGAAGTGGAGTCAGTGGTGCCATCTCTAAGTAAGCGCCTACGCCGTCACTTTTCGCCGTCATTCAGCGCACCATAAACGGAAGTTATCTATGTTTGACCGACAAGTTACGCTGCATTATTACCAACACTAATTTTATTGTCAAGAATTTGGCCGTCAAACTACGCCGTCAAGATTTGCCGACACGAAAGCCTGCACGAGAGAGAAACGAAGCCGCCATTTTATTTCCATTCCCACGCGCGTTGCATTTTTACTAACGAAATATTTTATACTAGTTGTTATTAGTAATAATTGTAAAGTATTTCATTTTCAATAATTTTGTTGTTACTGTCCAAAACAGTGTTGTGTTTAGAATTTTAAACAGCCGAGATGGATTAATATCGATAATTTCGATGGTAAGTTAAGTTCTCAATATGTGACTTTCATTAACATGTTCGATTCCTTGATACATAATGACAGTACCTTAGATAATATACAAAAGTTTCATTATTTGAGGTCATTTTTAAAAGATGAAGCTTTTAGTTTAATTAAGGACTTGCCTATTACACATAGCAGTTACTTGGAAGCTCTCAAGTTGTTAAAAGATAGGTATTACAACAAGCATAAGATAACAAATTAGCACATTATCTCACTACTCGATTTGCCTGTGTTGACTCGTAATAGCAGCATAAGAGAGTTTGTTTCTAAGATAAAACAAGCTGTTGTTTCCTTAAAAAATTTAGGGCTGTTAGTTGACAGTTGGGATCCTATTGTATTTATTGTATTAACCCGTAAACTAGATCAATATACGGCGAGGACCTTTCAACTTGAGAGAAACATCACAAAGGAACCAACAGTTGCTGAGCTACTGACCTTCCTTGAGAAGCGGGCCTTGGCAAACGAGAATATTGAACCATCAACATCAACTCAGGGTTGGAAGTCAACTCCAAAGATGGCCATCCATGTAGCTGTTCAGGGGATAACCTGCTTAAACTGTAAGTCCAATAATCATAAACTATTTTCATGTAAACAATTTCAGTTAATGCCTTCTTCAAAAAGAATTCAATTTGTTAAAGACAACAATTTATGTGAAATTTGTCTTAATAATCACAAAGGAAAATGCAGATACCACTTCAGGTGTACTCATTGCAAGAAAAGTCATAATTCTTTGGTACATTCTGATGAAAATAAGCAACAGACAGCTCCTGTCTCCTTATTTTCCAATAATATGAGCACTAATATTTTACTCCTCGCATCAAGTTATATTCTCGAGGCAACAGGGAAGTTCATGTCAAAGCGATTCTTGATTCAGGATCACAAATATCGCTGGTGACAAGCAAAGTTATAGATGTTCTTGGGTTGACTCCTATGCAATCTAATATTAATATCATAGGGATCACCAATACCATGAGCAATATTAAATACTCAATTCCTTTAGAAGTACATTCATTGACATCCAATTTTAAAACATTTGTTAATTTTCATGTAGTTGATACAATTACCTGCAAATTGCCACAGCATCCAATTGATTTGTCCACACTAAATCTACCTGCTGGTTTACAGTTGGCCGACAGCAATTTTAACACACCATCTGAAATAAATATGCTTATGGGAGCCGATGTGTTCTTCCAGGTGGTCCTGTCGTCCAATCCTGCTATTAGTGATGCCTGCAACAGTCCCCGGGTGTCAAGCCAGTTGAACAACAAGCAGCATGCACCATGCCAACCTGCTTTAATCAATTCTGAGTTTGGTGTTATAGCCGCTGGAGCTTTGCCTGTGCTCAATAACAATTTGCATGATAACCAGGTATCCCTTTTTTGTCATACATGTAAGTCTGATGCCAATGAACTCGATAAAACACTTAAACAATTCTGGAAGACAGAAAGCGTACCAGAAATTTTAAATGAGAAGACTAGTGAGTCTGACCTTGCTGAATCAATTTTTCAATCTTCAGTTAAGCTTGAGAACAACCAATTTACTGTTGATTTACCTTTAAAAGTCCCATTGGATGATGTAAATCAAATATTAGGGGTTTCATTTGATCTTGCTTTATTTAGATTTTTTAATCTTGAAAAAAGGTTACAAAGGAATATTAATTTGTTGACTCAGTATGATAACTTCATTAAAGAATATGTTGCATTAGGGCATGGTCACTATGTTGACATAAACTCGTATAATTTTGATGTAGAACCTGTTTATTTTCTGGCTCATCATCCAGTGTTCAATGAGTCTAGCAAAACAACACCACTTAGGGTAGTCTTTGACGGATCTATGTTAACCACAAACAAAGTTTCACTTAATGACATCTTGCTTAACGGTCCCAAGGTGCAGAGAGATCTGTTTGATATTTTATTATTGTACAGATTTGGTGATTATGTATTCTCATCTGATATTAGGAAGATGTTTAGGAAAATTAACATTAATCCTGATCATAAGCCGCTTCAAAATATTTTATGGCGTAATAATCCACTTGAACCCATAAAATGCATTTGCTTAGACACAGTCACATATGGACTCAAATGTTCTAGCTTTTTAGCTACAAGGTGTTTGATTGAATTAGCCAATCGGTATGAGAAGGAATTTCCTCTTGCATCGTTTGTTTTAAGAAACTGTACATACATAGACGATATAATTTATAGTCATTCAGATTTACACAATTTAATTGAAACAAAACTTCAATTATGTGAATTACTGAAACTTGGTGGTTTTGAAACTCATAAATGGACATCAAATACTATGGAGTTACTTTCTGATATTCCTGTTGAAAGGCAACATTTTGATAAATTAGATTTTCTACAAGATAGTAACTGTAATATAAAAACCTTGGGTTTGGGTTTTAGTTTAATAGATGACTGTTTCATCATAACTAGTCCAGACAGTAATGTATCAAAAACTATAACAAAATGTAGTATCTTAAGTTGCATAGCAAGATTTTACGATCCTCTAGGGTTTGTAAGTCCTATAATAGTAAAAGCAAAGGCAATTATGCAATGTTTATGGGCAGATAAGGTTGATTGGAATTCAGAACCATCCAAAGAAATCGTTCTTGATTGGAAAAAATTCACTGACAACTTAGCCTGCATCAAACCTATTCATTTAAAAAGAAATATACTAGTAACGGCTACAACAACAGCTATACAACTTGTTGGGTTTGCTGATGCATCATCGACAACTGGCTACGGGTGTTGCTTATATTTGCGTGTCGTGGATATGTCACAACAGCCGAAACTTTTCTTGCTTTGTTCAAAGTCACGTATAAACCCACGCTCAAATCCGCTCACTGTGCCTAAGCTTGAGCTGAATTCAGCACTGTTACTAGCAAAATTAGTTTATAAGGTTTATTCTGTGTTAATCATTAAATTGAAAATTAATGACGTTTTTTTTACATAGTGACTCTAAGATAGTACTTGCATGGCTAGACACTGATTTAATGAAACTACAAGCCTACGTTGCAAATAGGGTTAGGATAATAAGTGAGTTGACAGGCAACTGGAAGTGGCTACATGTACATTCTCAGGACAATCCTGCTGATCTTATTAGCCGAGGTGTAGAGCCCCAGGAATTACACAGTTGCGCCCTATGGTGGACTGGTCCGGCATTCCTGCAACAAAGGGAGTACAATTTCGAGAATAATAATTATAATGATTTACCTGGGAATGACGTACCATGTCTAAAAATACCTCCAGCCACGTCACATTCTGCCAATGTAGTGCTGCTAACATCAGAGAGTAATAGTTTCATGCATTCATTTGTCAATAAGTATTCTGATATAAATACAATTACACGTATCTTTGCATATATTCTCAGATACTGTGATAATTTGAAAGCTAAAAGTAAAGATAAAAATGTTACAATTCAATTTGGCGCACTTTCTGCAAAAGAACTTTAGAGGGCGTTGTTACTCATAATTAAATATGATCAAAGTGTTCATTATGTTAATGAAATTAATTTATTACAGTCCGCTAAAGAAGTTAATGGTCCGTTCTTACCATTACATCCATTTCTCGATAATGATGGTCTTCTCCGAGTAGACGTAAGGCTTGAAAACTCTGATATTAGTTATTCACAAAAATATCCCATCATTTTAGTAAAGGGTTCTAGAATAACAGAATTGATTATTCGCCGTGAGCATGTGAGGCTCTTACATGCTGGACCCAGATTGTTGTTATCAGCAATTAATCAAAAGTATTGGTTGATTAATGGTATTAGGGAAATTAAAAAGGGAACTCATAGATGTATAGCTTGTTTTCGAATCAAGGCTAATACGTCCAAGCAGCTCATGGGTTCACTTCCCAGGGATAGAGTTGTAAAATCGATGCGAGCCTTCGAAAAAGTAGGGATTGACTTTGCCGGCCCAATTGATGTAAAGCTGTCACGAATAAGAAAGTCGGTAATAGGTAAAGGCTACATCTGCTTGTTTGTCTGCTTTACCACAAAGGCGATACATCTAGAATTGGCATCAGATCTTACCACGGCTACCTTTCTTTCATGTTTCAAACGATTTATATCTCGCAGAGGCTTACCAAGTGACTGCTATTCTGATAATGCGAGCACCTTTCGATGTGCAAGCTCTCAGTTATCTGAACTATACAAATTATTTAATTCCAAAGATCACCATTCACAGGTAAATAGTTATGCTACTCAAAATCAAATCAATTTCCATAGAATTCCAGCGTATAGCCCAGTATTCGGGGGGTTATGGGAATCGGCAGTAAAGAGTACTAAGTATTATCTAAAACGCACTGTTCAGAAGGCCATTTTGACCTACGAAGAATTAAACACAGTTTTAGTGCGAATAGAAGCAGTTCTTAACTCTAGGCCACTTTTGCCAATGACCTCAAATTGTGATGATTTTACTTATCTTACACCAGGGCATTTTCTTATAGGAACAGCGTTAACAACATACCCTGAACATGATGTAAGTGATGTTCCAGTTAGTAGGTTAAAAATGTGGAATATTTGTAATCAAATGGTACAGTCATTTTGGAAAATTTGGTATAGGCATTACTTAAATGTTTTGCAATGTAGACAAAAATGGAAGAATGTACAATCTAATATTAGTGTAGGTTCACTTGTGCTTCTTGTGGAGCAAAATACTCCAACAATGAATTGGCCAATGGCTCGTGTAACCCGTGTGTTTCCTGGAATGGACAATTGTGTTAGGGCATTTGAAGTAATGACTCCTAATCGTAAAAGTCATATCAGATCTGTAACTAAGGTTTGTGTTTTACCTCTGGAATAATAATTAGGTAGGTTTCTTTTAATGTTAAAGCAGATTTATAGACGGTTAATTTTTATGTTTAACTAAGAAAAGTTGTTTCACTATCTAGATTTAAGTACTTCATTGATTTAAGTTTGCATAACCTGTGTCATTTGTGACAAATAATTTGAATTTATTTAAGGTGTCTAGATTAGTTTAACTTGTTCACAGAAAGAGCCTTGTTCTGTCACTCACGTTTGTTCTTATTATTAGCTTAGAATTAAACATTTGTAACATTATGTGTATTTAGAAAGTGGCTGATCTTTCTCGCGGCCCCCAGCATGTTAGAAATGGCAATAATTTTATATTAAAATTATAATAATAAGTTTTTTTGTATGCTAGCAACATTGTGGTGATGGCTCTCTTCTCCATATTGTAATTGTGGTGTAACGTGTCTCGTGTGGAATAAATAAGTTTAATTCAAGAAAAATCGTTGTTCTTCACCCTCCGCATCTGCTGCTGTTCCGCCCAACTACTGATTGCAAGTTTTGATAACGATCACTTACAAATATTTTACGAAACATTTTCTCGATGTCAGCAGTCATCACATAGCGGTACTGGCGCCAAGTTATGATAAGAGTCTGGAGATCCGCTTGTAAATGTTCCATAACATCATTTAGACTCTGACCCGACGATGTTTTAGATGAGGCGTTAAAAACTACCCTTAGCTTTGTAGATGTAGAATCTAACTTAAGCACGCCGTGATGTGGTAGATAGTACGACAGTCCTCCACTATTAGTACTCGAGACCATGTGTCCTAAATTCTGATATTCTTGCATAAAATCTTTATAATTATCCGAAAACATCGTGTTGTTAACCATTTTGCGCTCCAGTTGATAAAATTGTGCTACCGCTTTCGGCCTTGACGAACCGAGCTGCTTCTCGAACTCAGGTTTCATAGGAAGACAGACTTCATACATCCCGTTTTTCAAACGTTTTGTGGTCGATGAATAAAAGTCTTCACAAAACTGTTCACCAGATGATACATTTGTATTGGAAGCTGAGATCTCCTCCATTTCCCAATATTTGCTTAAATCTGATACATCATTAATTACGACATTACAATTAAATGTTTTGACGTTTCCTGATAAAATCCAGCCTATTCTAGTCTGCTGTGCAATGGGTGAATGTGATGGTCCCCTGATAAGTCCATCCATTAATATTTGGGAATATACACTAGCATCCAGTAATAGGTCAATGGGACCCGAGACGTTGTAGTCTGGATCTGCTAAATTGATATGCTGCAAGTGTGACCATGATTTTTTCATAAAGGAATGGTTTGGTAAGTTGTTAATTACCCTTGATATAATTAAAGCTTGGGTTGTAAAGCTGTAGTCGTCGTAGATGGAATGACATTCTATATTAACCATCCCCCTGCTTTGCTTGGATCCGTGTCCAATACCCGACACTGACGCATGATATTTATGACGTTGCAGGCCTAACAACTGCACTGCATTCTCTGATATCAAGGATATCTGCGACCCCTGATCTAGTAGGGCGCGAAGAGTAATAAATGTTCCGTTATCTGATAAAACTTTTAATAATACAGTAGTTAACAATATTTCTTCATTTTCTCCAGCGACGTAATTTACATTATGTTGTTTGATATTTTGTTTATTTTCTGATAAGTTGGTTTCAGGACGCTGCTGAGATGTACCTGAAATTGCAGAGATGTTGTTTGCAAAGGCTTCATGTAATAAGGAATTGTGGTCACCCTTGGATTCTTTACAACTTTTAGTTGATAGGCATGGATTTTAATAATGCTTGTACAGGCAATTCTTGCATACTTGATATTTTGTAATTGTTTTCAACTTTGCACCGGGTGTCAGGTTAATGAACTTCCTACATTGAAATAAATCGTGATTAAAATTGCAGACCGGACATTTTGTTGCTCGCGTATGATAAGTTTTGCCCTGATATTTTTCGCGATTATTATTTTTGGGCGAATAAAATAGTGACCTTGGGTTGGTTACATGCTTTGATAATGTTGATGGTGTACTGATATCTCGCTCTTTCTTATGCATAGGTTCGAGAGCCGTAAACTTAGTCTCTAAAAATGATATAAATTCCTGTAATTCCGGCAAGTCACGTGGAGATTTCCTAGCTTCCTTGTAGTCTTTTAATGTTTCGCCGTCTAACTTTTTGGACAACAGATGGACGAGAATAGGGTCCCAGGTGTTGGTATCCACGCCTAAGTTGTGAATGGCGTGTATACACTCCACAGACGTGTCATGAATCCTCTTGATCTCAAATGCTGACTGCTTCTGGACGTTTGGTTGATTGAGCAGCGTCTCCATCTGATTGGTGAATAACAGCTGTTTGTTATCATACCTATGCACTAAGATTTCCCATGCCGTATTATAATTTTCAGATGATATGTGAAGATGCTGAATTAATCGCTCCGCTTCCCCCCTGACCTTCCCTTTCAGATGCTGCATTTTTTGTGAGTTGGTAAGGGAGTTATTATTGTGAATGGCTTCGGTGAAAAGATCGCAAAAGGTTGGCCACTGTGAGTATTTTCCGGTGAAGATCGGTATATCTAGTTGCGGAGTTGATTGTTGAATATGAGCGGTAGATGATAATTTCCGGTTCAGTGCCCGTTTCATATTTTTAAAGTCTTTTTCATAAGAAGCGAGTTCCACTTCGTATTCTAAATCTTCACCTTGTAGGATGTCATCTAAATCCAAATGTTGGGTCTCTATAATATTCCAGCGGCTCTGTATTTTGCGGAGTTCATCTTCAAGTTCCCATTTTTCGGATATCTCTTCAGGGTTGATACTATTTATTAAACGGCTGAGGGCCCTAAAGTTAGTACGTTGTTTTGATAGCATTTGAGTTACTAAAGTTGATGTGGTAGCCGTTGCTTTATCTTGCTTTTGGTAGCTAAGCAAAGTGTGTTGAAGGGCATGATACATTTCCTTGGTTCTTTCAAAATGATTTTCAGAATAATAGACAACATTCTTGTCTTCATAATCCAGTGATAAACGTTGATGATTAAGCTCGAATTCCTTCCAAAGTTCATTAAGTCCATTGATTCTCCGTTGTATGTATTCCGGCGTTTTCCTACTCGCGGAATCCTTCCCGAAGTTCGTTTTGATAGAAATGATAGATTCGATGATATTGCTCTGACGTGCTAATAAATCTTCCATAGTGATAAATAAATTAAAAAATAATAGGGAACAATCTTACTTCAATCAGAAGCTGAAGCGAAGTTGCGATGCGACGCTGATAACCTGCAACACGAGTGAACCTCCTGGCCCACTATTGTATGATGTGATCCAAGCGATGATACCGCAAGCCTCCTGGCTTACTGGGTGCTGATACAGCCTTAGCAAGCCTCCTGGCCCGCTGAGTTTGATAGAGAGAAAGCAAGCCTCCTGGCCCGCTGAGAGTTGATAAAGAGATATCAAGCCTCCTGGCCCGCTGACTGATGATATAGGAATAGCAAGCCTCCTGGGCCGCCGAAAGATGATAGAAGGTACACAAAATGTATCACTATAAAGGTCACACTGTTAATTCACTTTGACGTTTCACACAAAAAACTAAGTGTAAGAAAATAATCACTTTCACGTAATTTGATAAAGTCCACACTAGGTCCAGCGTTTGAGTAACCCGCGCGAAACTTAAAAAAACTGAAAGACCAAAAAAAATAATGTCTCGAAGGACTAAAAAAAGAATGTAAGGGCCAATGCTAAATCCTTCTTACATTAAATAGAAAATGATAATTGATATGATAAGGTAGACGATCGATGAATGATAAATAAAACCGTCCCGTTCGTGTGTTAAAATGTCACTGATTTATTGCATTATAAAAATATAATGATTTAACAAATTGCACGCGTTTACGAAACGCGGCGAAAATGACGCGACCTTAATATTATGTTTATATTGAAAAAATATGTATGTACGATTGTCAACTCATAGGTGGCAAGACGATCCCTCGCCGGTACGGCGGCTCTATGGCTGAAAGCCGAACGCCCATTCAAGAGCTGGGACGAATTAAAAACTGCAATTTCCGACTTGCATACTCAACCGGATGTTCCTCGCTTCCTTCACCTTGAGCTAAAACTGCTATAGCATAATCACTTGCATCGGTTTTAATTCTATTCTGTCTGGTTTAGTACCATCTGCTTATTGTTTTAATGCTGTATGGTTTAGTACCATCTGCTTATTGTAACACTGGAGCGGTGGTAAGGCATGTCTTTAATTCCTGAAAAGCTGTGTCTTGATCATTCCCCCACGTCCAAGATACAGTTTTCTTTGTTAATCTGGTCAAGGGCTCTGCGATCAGCGATTTTTTTTTTATAAAACGGCGATACCACGAGCAAGTTTGTAAGAACGAAATTAGCTCTTTAATATTTCTTGGTTCAGGTAAGCAGCATATTGCCTTTGTTTTATTTATATCAACTTCTAAGCCACGTGGGGTAATATGACCGAGATATCGTATTGATTCGCGCCCAAACTGACACTTCTTTGTGTTCACAGTAAGATTATACTCTCTTAGCTTTGAAACACAAGCTTTAAATCTGTGAGATGAGTGCTGAAAGAGGTAGAGAATATAATCAGGTCATCAAGATACGCCAATAGCTTGACATTTTCAAGATTTGCACGTAATCGATCTATTAACCGCTGAAATGTAGCCGGCGCATTGCGCAGACCAAAAGGCATTCGATTGAAAACATATATGCCGAAGGGTGTAATAAACCCAGTCTTCACTCTATCCTCTTTCTTTAGCTGGACCTGATAGTAGCCAGATTTTAAGTCAAGAGTAGACATGTAGAGCGTTGGCTTAGCTTCATGTAGGAGATCATCAATCCTAGGAAGAGGGTAAGAGTCAGGGACGGTAATTGCATTGAGTTTCCTATAGTCAATGCATACTCTTGCCTCGCCGTTTGGTTTCGGTACCATCACAACTGGAGCAGCCCAGGGAGTTACAGAGGGCTCTATGATGTTTTGTGACAGCATTTCATCTATGGCTTTACGTAAAATCTCTTTGCGTGCTGGAGATAAGCGATATGGAGGCAACGCAATAGGCCTATGATCTTTAGTATCTATACTATGCTCAATGTCACGCTGGTGACCCATTATCAATAAAAATATCGACATACTCATGCAACAGTTTATTAAGATCATCACATTGGATAGAAGATAACATAGACTTAGAAAAAGTGGAATCAAAGTTTACACTAATGGAATGAATGACTACATCTTTACAATAGTCCGGGAAGAGATTCCTCGAGCTTGGAGACAGCTCTACCTCGGCTTCTTCAACGTTCATTTTTGCATCGTCCATCATATAGTCCATGAAGGGCGAATAGCCATCAAACACCTTCATTGGGACATGTTTTTTCTTTTCGTCAATTGGGATTAGCTTATAACAACTAGCACTCTCTTTCGGCAGTGTTGCTTCCTTCTTCTTGGGAACCTCCCAACTACGTGCAGTCTCGATCGCAGCTACACTTCTTAGTTCACAGCGTGCAGGACTTGCCGGAATTGCCCCAATTGGTGTAGGCTTTTTCTTAAAACAAAGGAAATCTTTACCGTAAAGTTCGTATTTGACTTCCGGGTTGTCGTTAAAATATCACATTAATTGTGGTGCATCCAGTATTATTCCCGCATCGACCAGAAAACCGATTCCCAATAGCGTTTTGTTTTCTCGAGAGTCAGGCAGTACAATAAAAGAAGTGGGAATGGTCCGTCCACATAAGGTGACGATGACCGTTACGGTCAACGCGGTTTGTTCTTTGGGAACACCATCTGCCAAGGTAATATTCATAGCTTCAGGGATAAACTGGTAGCCCTTTTCCTTCAAGGCAGTATAAAGGCTGAACGAAGCTACATTTGTTTTCGCACATGTATCTACATAAGCAACTCCGTGCAAGTCCCCGATGCTAATTGATATCACCGGTTGCGAGCGAATATCAATGCGAGCTACGGTTGCCGCAAGAGAGCAAAAGTTTACTGGTTCAGTAGTTATCTCTTTCTTTGAACAAACTGGGCAACTGGTTCTTACAAAACCCGGAGTGCCGCACCTATAGCATCTAATCTTTGGTTGCGACGGGGAAGGAGCTTGCGTTCCATTATCAGTGCCTTCAACCTTCGGTGTTTTCAGGAAAGATTTCGGGTTATGGTTTCGTCTGTTACATTTCGCTATTATATGGCCCACTAGCTTGCAGTAATTACAACGTAACTTCTTTTTGTCAAAACTACTTTTCGCATTAGGTTCACATTTGCTAGACATTTCATTCCCAGGTACGTTTGTAACATCGGTTTCCCTCTTATTCTTCTTACGAAAGATTAGTTCTATGTCCCTTGCATCATCAAAAAGCTGTTCAAATGTGTTAATCGCTGAACGGGGAAGCTTCTCTCGAATATTGATATGTAGAAGGTAATAAAACATAGCTATTTGGACTTCTTCCGGAAACTGCATCCGTTTGTACATGGCGAACTGCATCCTTTTTGCTCTTATGAATTCCTCTGTAGCGACAGTAGACAGCTGTTTCGTTGACAAAATTTCATGTAGAATGATACAACCAGGCTTCTTAGGAGCGAAACTGTTTCGAATATTTTCCTCAAACTGGGGCCAGGTCGTGATTTTATGTTTGACCCCTTGCCACCACTTGCCAGCTTCGTCTCGTAACAGTAACGGGAGGCCCGCCAACGCCTCAGAGTCCGTTATATTTTCTATCTCCTTGAACGTTGTAACTGCCGCCAAGAAAGCTTCCAGCGCCTCCCCGTCCCGGGCGCCGTCGTAGGATGCTTTACAATAAGCAAATGAACTGCGCTTATTTGTTCCCAGCGAAGCCAACAGTTTTTCGAATTGTTCTTCAGAAAAGTTTGCCATCGTTGGTTTCGCTTCTATTAGTGTTTTCTTCACTGTTGTAGTACGCCGACCAAACTTTGTCACGACGAACTTTGAAGTTGTCGGTCAAGGTGGTGGGTTCTCTTTGGAGTGATGGGTAGCCAGGGTGTTGACTGGAGCGTGGTGTGACGACCGACGAACTTGGGAGGTCGAGGATGTCTAATTTCCACTTCCAGGTCTTCCAGGTGTTCGTCTCAGCAGTCCAGGAGGCCACGAGTTAGTGCGCCAATTGTAATGTGTTATATGGGCGGCGCAATAACACTGCAGTTAGAATAGAAAACGGACCATATAATCAAAGATATTACACTATAGGTCTAGGTCTGTCTAGGATATAAGTTAAATACTAATGGGCGGACTATACAAGAGGCCCCGAACACAGCACTATGCCGCAACTTGGCTCAACTCATAGACTTCCGTCACAATAGTAGTTTCCGTACGAATAGAATTTAAAAATTTGGTGACGATCTTAATAAACTGTGGTCGCAAAGCGCTACCGCGTTCTGTAATCTAACAGCGCCATCTAGTTTGGCATTGGGAACTATATATGTTGCATACAAATAACGTCGTGTTACATAACTAGTTTTATTAATATTTATTATAAGATTAATATTATATAGTGCGAATCTCCACAAAAAATGCAAGGACACCTTCCTCTCTTCCCATTTGTTCTCTCGCTTTATCTCCTTGGTGAATGTTAAGTTCTCTTTGTCTTTTAGTAGGGAATCGATTATCTCTGGTTGGTTGTTGAAATTGTTCTCTTTCTTGTGTATCTACATAATTTTCTCTCTCATTTATTCTTGTGTACAGTGTTTCAGTCGTGTATTTTACTGATTTTCTTTCTTCTTTATATTTTCTCTCCTTTATGTTATTAGCTTCCTCTTTCGCCGATATAATCTGTTCTAAGTTTTTTCGCACCTCGTCTATTGTGTAATTGGTGCCTTTTGATCTTACTTCGTAGATTATGTCTTCAGGAAAATTTTCAATAAATAAGCAACCGCAAGTTGTTGTGGTTGACGTCTTCTTTAAGAGATTGTAGGATTCTCAAATGCTTTTCAATTTCGTTGAGTGTTCGTCTACAATCTGGTGGGTTTGCTTCAGCTGCCTTGACCTTATAGATAGCCGAGTAATGTGCATCTATTATGAGCATATCTTTTCCGAACCTTTCTTTTAAAGCTGACAGCTATTTGATGGTTCAGGTTGCGCATTTCAAAGCCATCTATAGTTTCTTTTGCCACACCCTGTAGTGATGACTTAAAGTAAATCAACCTGTCCACCTCGGATAATTGAATTGGGGTAGCTCCAGCCTTGGTAACTTGGCCGTTGAAACAGGGTCATTGTTGTTAGGTGGTGCACCTTGTAGTGGTTTTAATTTTAGAATAAGTTCGTTACGCCATTCAGTTGTAATTCGCTTAATTGAGATATAACATCAGGTGATGGGTCTTGACTGGTGCGAAAATATTCATGAAGTTCGGAGTTAAATCGTTTAATGGAAGTGTCCAAGTTAACTTTCACTAATTCCGCTGCCTTCCGAGCTCTAGGATCAATCTCATCCATTCCAATGTACCTGATAGCTAATTCTGTATCCTTTTTATAGTATTGACTACTAACTGTAGTCTATTTATGAGTATGGCCTCCATTGCTAAACTGAAAGAAAAGAAATTCTGAAGTATTATAAAGTAGAGTAATAAGTGGTGACTTCCGGTTGGGGCCGCAGCGTTTCCGCCGAATAATAACGTTGTTTGTACGTTACAAGTTATTTATTTCGTAAGACTTGAGCAGTACAGTTAGTTTGAAAGCGGACCCAGTTATGACTCACTCGCGTGGGTGCAGGTCTAGGTGCCGTATGCTATATACCTATTTGTCGCAAGAAATGACTGAGGAAGAATCAATAGCTTGGTTGCAGCCTCAGTGCTTTTTCTCGACAGTACAAAATTCAGTCATAGTATCTATACAATTTGCAGCAGCAAACGCTACCGCGATTCACAAGACTACAGCGCCATCTCTTGATGAGTAGCTGTACTAATATTTTAATACATCTAAGTAAAAGTTTAAGGTGTCACAACCTCCCCCTCTGGCTCCGATAGACGTCCCGGCGAGGAGACAGGACAATATACGACAAGTGGTGTTAATTGGTTTTCTTAGGACGACCTCTTCCGCGCTTTGGTCTCACACACAAAGCTGATTCTACACCCAGAAGTTGGTTCTTTTTGGGGCGACCCCTTCTCCTAAGGGGTTGTATTGGTGTCGGTATGTCATGGTCTCTCATAGTGAATGGCATCATAGCAGAGACGTGATATACACCAAATGTTGTATTAGGATCGTTCGGATCAGCAATCTCATAAGAGGCAGGTCCATGCTGTCTTGTCAGTAAATACGGACCATCGCGTCGAGGGGCAAACTTGGCACTAATTCCTCGACCAGCCTTGCTTATAGGATGTGTAGTAACAAGAACAAGATCACCAACATTATAGATGGGACTGCTTCGCCTATGTTTATCCACAATTTCTTTTCTCCTTTCTTCCTTAAGTTCTTGTACTTCCTTCACCTTTTCCATTGTCATTGCCATTTGTAACAACTTAGGGGTGATCTCGGGTACAAAGTTTTCTGACATTACTATTTGACGGAAGTTATGCCAGTTGTCATCTATCGTCTTCAATTCTCTCCCAAACGTAAGGAAAGCAGGGGTAGCATTAGTAGAGTTACACTGGGCTGAGTTCATTGCAAATCGTATAAACGGTAATTGCTCAGGCCAGTTACGATGATTGTCACCGAGAATAATTGCTAACTGAGTTTTGAGATCTCTGTTGCGCCTTTCTACGGGATTTGTTTCTGGGTGATACACCGGGGTGAACGCATGTTTTATTTTCATACAAAAAGCTATTTGTTGCATTACTGCACTTGTAAACTGGGTACCGTTGTCACTGATCATTCGTCTGGGCAATCCGTACCTGAGAAAAATTTCATTCATCAGGACTAAAATTTATATCGTTTACCATTGTAAACGATATAAATTTTATTGGTACCGACATTGACACTTGTGTTAGTGTTGGTAAAGCGCTCGCAATTGACAACCCAAACCAATGTAAGGATCTGCTTGGTCCAGCTAATGATGGTATACTTAATATAGTGGTTCAGAACATTAGAAGTATAGCTTGTAATTTTGATAGTTTTGAAGTTTACTTGGCAAGGCTGAAAATAAAACATGACATTATTATTTTAACAGAATGTTGGCTCCCTAACGTACATAACTTACCAAATTTGCCTCAATTTAATCTATACGCATCTACAAAACATATAAACCAAAATAGTGGTGTTGTTATGTATGTTAGGGAAGGACTAGAGTCAACTGTTTATGAGCCTCATATAACAGATGCCGATAGCCTTGTTTTAAAGATAGGTGACCGATTTGCAGTTGTAGCCGTCTACAGGACTCCATCAATATTTGCCATAGACAATTTTTTGCAGTCATTACATACTGAAATTCGTAAGCTGAGAAATATTAAAGTGCTGACCTTGGCTGGCGACTTAAACATAGATATAAAAGATGACAACAATGACCCTAGATCTTCCAACTATCTTACTCAGCTGTCTATGCACGGTCTCTTGCCAAGCCACACTTTACCAACTCGTAAATCAAACTGTCTTGATCATTTTTTCCTAACTATTGGCAACAAAGCAACCACACTTGTCTGCGAATCAGCTGTAACTGACCACAGTGCACTAATAGTTTCGGTAAAGTGTCGAGGTAAAACTAGTGACAAATGTAAAACATTAATAAAAACAGACTACGTTAAG